>PVJI01000132.1:172748-200248 GCA_004026765.1 Micronycteris hirsuta
CACACACACACACACACACACACACACACACACACACACACACACACACACACACACACACACACACACACACACACACCAAAAACTACAGGAATAAAGTACATTACTGTTTTCACTCTGTAAACGCATTCAAGTAAAGTATTTTAAAAATCTGTACCTCCTTTGAGTTTAAATGTCATTAATTTGCAACTACCTACTCTGGGGTAGCTGTGGGCTAGTTCCGCCCTCTCACTGTGGAGTAGAAAAAAAGCCAAGAAATATGCACGCCTATGAACGTGCAGGGCTGCTCAAGCAACCTGAATTCAAAATGTTAAAACGCAGTCATTCAGAAGCCCTCCCCCTCTGCGTCACAATGCCAATTCTCAGTCACTGACAAGAAAAACCTACAACAAAACTATATTACTATCTTGAAAAATATTTTTGTCTTTAACTCACAAAAGGTCACACGCTGGTAGGCACTCACACCTCACACATGAGGGACTTTTTCACTCATTTTCAAGAAAGCTAGCAACAAGGTGCCTTTCAAACAGCAATCAATAAGGATATTATACGAGTTCATCATCAATGGAATCCCTATTGATATTTCTATTCCAAACATTAATCATTATTTAAATTTAATTACCTATGTATTCAAACTTATTTTGACAATACTAAATAGGATTTAACTAAGTAGGAAAAAATCTTGCAGCTTTTCTCAAAGAAAATTATACTAAATGCTGTCAAATTTTGGTAAAGCTCTGTAGGTTTGCTACATTCGCAATTCTATAGCAAATTTTTGTAAATAACAGAGAATCCTAACATTTTCCCCATTTACGCTTAACCAGTTAAATGTTAAATCATTTTGAGAAAGGTATTTAGTGTCCCTAAGCCTTGGCTTGTCAGCCTGAAAGCAGGGATAACAACTGCACCCACCTCACAAAGTCTAATAAAAATGAAATGAGATAGTGTAGCTAAGAATAGACACCAAATTAAAATTGTTATCTATCAACATTACTACGCCTCAGTGAACAATATTAACTAATTCAAACACAATGATGGCAAATGATTGTCATGCATCCTACTTGTTTTCTTTAGAGTTCTTCAAGTAATTCGTACCTAAATCCTCTATGATTCAAGTGCAAAACTCAACTTCAGCACCTTTTTGGAAACTTGAAAATACTATTCCAGCTATGAAGTCACAAGGTCTTAGGATAGTGTAGAGACACTATATTTTTTATATGTAAATAGATTTTAACAATAACAGAGTTAATTACTATGAGATCCTATTCACAAAAAATTCTGAAACCATGATTTCATTCCAAGGGTGTATTTTCAGTATCGCACACAATTACCATCTCTGTTATAACAGATACTCCAAAAGTAGAGACTGTAGTTTTTATGTAAATGGTTTTTATCTAAATCAACAACTTCTTTACAGAGAATAATGGCACTAGACTTTAGCAATTTAATATACATGTGAAGAAGTATTAGTAAGCCATTTTTAACAAATCAACATTTCACTGTCCATAATAGACAGGAGGGAAATTGTTTCTGCTTAAACATTTAGAAAAAGATTATCATTAAAAAAGCATAAAACCCCAATCTCAGAGTTAAAAAAAATTCAAGTTCATATAATTTGAGACTTTCATTTGATTTGAATAAAAATAAAACAAAATATTT
Source organism: Micronycteris hirsuta (assembly GCA_004026765.1). Lineage (NCBI taxonomy): Eukaryota > Metazoa > Chordata > Mammalia > Chiroptera > Phyllostomidae > Micronycteris > Micronycteris hirsuta. The sequence continues at coordinate 174,408 of PVJI01000132.1, forward strand.
TCTTTTAAAAATATTATAGCTATAATAATTTTGTTTTTAAAGATGAATTTTTCTAAAACAATGCATGTATCAAAATGGCAAAACATATTGTTAATTTAGGACATACAATCAACTTAAATGTATCAGAATATGATTATAAATAGCAAATGTTGCAACCACATAGTTTTATGAGGAATGAGGGAAAAAAAGGTAAAATATGTTCATCTCACATTAACCTTAAAAAAAAAAAAACCTGTATAAAAAAAATTAAAGCAAATTTTAAAGTTCAATACAAATTGTTTGGGGCTCCTCGGCATTACTGGTCCCATCCAATGAAAAAGAAAAGGAGAGCCTGACTGTATGCTGAAAACTCGTCAATAAGTATACAAAGAATAAAACTTCAATACAATATTCCAAAACACTTTGAAAAAGGGAATCTGAATAAATGGCACTATATCAAGTATTATTTCAATTTCTATGAACGTGAAATCATTATTAATACAAACACAAGGCTATGTGTTTTTTAAAATATTTTCTACAGAATATCATTTTATTTTAAATTACTTTCAAACATAACTTTAAAATGAAGGCCAAATTAACAATCTAAAATACTGTAGTTAAAAAAAAACCTGAATTAAATAGAAAGTATACCTAGCCCTTATAGCATACATAAAATATTTACATAATAACATGAGATATTCTTGCAAGAAATTATGAAAGGTCAGAATTCGTCTTGAAACAAAATGCTATTTATCAATTCTGTCTTTTGATATGTTACAGTTTGAACATTCTCTTTCCATTTCTAAATCATAACAAGACCATTTAATAGACTTAAAAATAATAAATTATACTGGCAGGAATGTCTTTTTGCTCTAATATTTGGGAAGAGAGGGGAAATTCCAAAGAATAAAACAACGAGTTAAAAATGTTTCCTCTTCTACTTCGTCCCTCTCCAAAGTCAGCCTTTCAAAGTCCATTATCAGTTGGAATGCAGCAGCAAGAATTTTAAGACACTGTGCTAAATTTTTATTATTTCATTGAGAAAAAGCATAAGAAAGGATTAAGATCTATTTGCTTTTTTCATCATTTAAGAATTTTTTTTGCTTTCATCAATTCCAGTCTGCCATAAATCAAAAAGTATTCTTTTAATCCCCACAGTAGACAAAATAATGCATTTTGTACTTAAGTATGCCCAAGGAAAAGAATTAACATTCTTTATCATTTCCCAACAGAGACAGTTAATACTCTAAGGCCACATTAATAGAATCTTTCTGCCATTGTAGAAAGTTTGATAGCACTCCTATTTCAATGTCTGAATTTTTCTCCTTTTTTTGACAAAGACAAATGATTGCCATCAATCAAGATCCAATCGGGTATACAGAGAGTCATGTGAATGCATCACTCTTTACTGGTTTTTCCTGTTATTTGAACAGGCTTTGCTCCATATTATTTTATAGAATGATCAAAAAAAAAAAGTCATAAGATAGATCATTCACACCCACTGTAAAATTAACTTTCATGAATAATGAGAGTTTTAAACCTTGGATAATGTATATGTTATAGCAAGGATATTACTGAGTTCATTTCTCGGTAGAGATTATGTAAATGATACTATATGACCTTTATCATTACAATAGGACATGCAAAACACATATTATTTCATACATCATTTTAAAGCAAGTCAGTTTCTAAAGGAAAAACAGTCATTTATAATGTTCGGGATAAAGTATTAAAGTTTCGAAAGAAAGACATGACATACTGGTGATCATTTCGAGTCCTCCTTTCTTTAACCTGTTAGTACATTGCACCGGACATATCACCGAGCATAAAACCTACTCTGTCAAAAATATGTCCTCAGTTTTGTCTATTTCTTGGTTGAGTTACTCTTAATGTTATTTTGTAAACACAAATCATGTTGAAAGTTAACACTAAATTTTAATGGACAAATATTAACACACGTGTATAAGTCTTCACATTCACAATCTTAAGAGTTTAAGACAATGGCAATGTAATGAGGATGAAAATGAAGAAAAAATTCAACACTGTTCCTTTAGAACTATATTCGGCCCATTTAAAACACAAAGAATATGAACATAAGTGAAAATGGCCCACCAATGACCAAACAGCTTTTTGGAAAAGAGGCACGTAAAGAAACACACACTGAGACTCCGCTCCCTTCCTTCATGCTCCCTGGCTCTCTCACGTTGGCCAGCACCCCTGCAGCCACACGAGCGACACATCTGGGGCGCTGTCACCCTTCATTCCTCCTTCGCCTTAACCTTCAAATAAACCAAGTCTCAAACATTTTTCTTCCTAAAAAATCTCAGATCCATGCCCACAACCACATCTCTACCATATCTCTTGCCTATTGTGAGACTTTTCTGTAGGTTCATTACTGGTGATATTTTTCTTCTTCAAATCACAATGAAAAGGAGCTGCCAGAATGATCTATTAAATATAAAATCTGTTCCCATCAACAGCTTACTCAAAACACCTCCAGCGCGCCCTCTCCCTCTGAGCAGTGATCTCCGAGGTGGGCCATGTGTGCCCACGGGACATAAGATAATTCGTTTGGACACTGGGAGATAAAAGGATGACTTCTATTTATATTTACTTGCAGGAAAAAAGAATTAAGCTTTACTGATATTTAATATATATAGTTGAGCCCTGGCATCTTTATTCAATCTGCGTATCAGTAATTATGTTTTACATGATATGCAATTTTACCATATTAAGACATACTATAGATTATTTGTGTCTAGGTGAACAGGTTTACAGATTTCACTATCTTAAATAGAATTCTTACATTACTATATAATAACATGAAAAGGACTAAAACATAACTGATTGTGATTGAATGGGATAATTTCATTTTCCTTATAAAAAGATAATTATTTCAAATTTGCTAAACTTTTCTGTGGCAATAATATGTTACATAGTAGCTATGTGAAAATAAACACATGTAATATATCCTCTTGACATAAAGGTGGCATTTTAACAGTGAAAAATGTAACTACTTTTGAAATGTACTATAGAAAATAAATGTTTAGAAATATTTGCATCATTATGTTTTTTGTTGCTAAAAACCTGTATCATCTGCCCGGCTGGTGTGGCTCAGTGGATTGAGCGCCGGCTGGGAACCAGAGGATCCCGGTTCGATTCCCGGTTGGGGCGCATGCCTGGGTTGCGGGCCGGGTCCCCAGTGGGGGCCATGTGAGAGGCAACTATGCATTCCTCTTTCTCCCTCCCTTCGCCTCTCTCTAAAAATAAATAAATAAATCTTTAAAAAAAAAAAAACTGTATCAGCTATGAAAACTCTCAAATTTGCACCTTTAATTAAAACAACTTATAATCTGAGTTTCCTAACTTACAATTTCAATATGTTTTGTACCCACTCTATAAAAATATTAAAATAGTAATAATAATCTTTTATTAGAACCAAGAGTTTTTGTACAGTTAAATTTTAATATAATTGTCTAAAATATTTTCTTTGGCGTTATTTCATCTTCCATTTTTCTCATAGAAATAGTGACAATCTGTCACAATTGTATCAGAGAATTGAGTGTTTAGACTATTCCTGCTTTGTGGTTTTAAAAAAAACCCACAAGTAAATGCAGGGCTTAAAATGTTTCTATCACTGTCTAAAGATTTGGGGATTAGGCAGTGAACTTTTGGATGAAAATCATTACCTTTGTTGAGTTTACATTTTAGAGATAGTAAACACTCAGGAAGTATTTACTATATGCTAGGCACTATACCACGTATTTTATAAACATAATGTTGTATTAACCTTATGAGTTAGGTAGTTTATTATTATTATTATTATTAGTTCACAGCTGAGGCAACTGAAGTATAAAGATTTTAACTGTCTTGTCCAAGAACTCACATCTAATAACTGGCAAACCCAGAGTTTGAGGATATCTGACTTCAGATTCTGTGCTCTTAACTGCTAAACTATATATAGAGTAAGCATTTAGATATACAAATTAGAGCTCAAAAGAGATCCTCACTGGGTACATAAATTTTTGTGTTCGCTCATACATGAGCAGTTAGAGCCGAGCACGGATGAGATCACAGAAAGAGAAAGTACTGGGTGAGAAGGAGAATGGCCTGGGATCAAACATGGACTGTCGGTGGCGAAGATGATTAGCTATAAAGAACACAGGCCTCAGCTTCAGAGGGGAAAAATATGCAATTATAAAATAGCTACGTAACTGTATGACATAAGAAGCATAGGGTGCTGAGATCAAAATTACCTATAGAAGCTAACATCTAAACTGAGAGTTCATTGGTGGATAATACTTGCTGGCAAGGCAAATAGGATATTCGTGAATCACAGGAGACAGACAGCAAGGAACTTTTTATTTTACTTATTTTAAAACACATAGTATGGTGATTTTGGATACATTAATAACCAGCACTGCAATCCAGGTATGGAATGCTTCCATTCCTCCACAAGTTCGCTTGTACCCACTTGAGATGAATCTCTGCCCTTAGCCCCAATCCCAGATATACAATGTTCTGCTTTTTACTGAATTTTCTAGAAGCTTTATATAAATGTAATCATGCAACACAGATGCTCCTCAACACTACCACAAATCACAGCGATCCAGTCTTAACTCAATGGCTTCTGAGTGTCACCCACATGGCCAACCACCTTTCGCTGTCATTTGTGTTACCACTGTGTGCCCATCACATCCAAACAAGTACAGAAAAGTGGACTTTAATGTCATGCTTTTGAAAGTTTAGGGGAATGCAGATTATGTTTTAAAATTAAGTGACAAAACATTGTGTTTCTTATGCAATGACTCTATAGCTGTGATAAAAGAGCACAATATACATCAACAGTACTGAAGAGCTCAATATAATACTGCCAAAGCACAGGAAAGCAAGAGTCAGAAAAATTAGAAAATTTATAACAAAGTATCTCATTACAAAAGAATTCCTTCACATAAATAAAATATGAAAATGAGGCTATACCCAGAGTAAGTTTCTGAGTGCCTTTGTTAGGCAACCAAGGAAAGCTATTTATACATGGTGAGTTAATTAAATGGAGTTAGAGTTGACAGCCACAGAATTAATTCCAGAGAAAAACTTGTTTAAGAATATTAGCCTTTCAGTGAGAACTGTTGTTCGAGAAGTTGAGAACATTTGGGAGAAACATCAATAGACAATTAAAAAACAAGGTAAATGATTTCATGTGGTTACCTTGGCTCTTGATGAGCAACAGATACTACCTCTTCTGCTCAGTTGAGTTTATTCAAGCAGTCAATGACAATCTTAAAGTGACCGATGAATTACTCTCTATAATGGCACGCATGGAATAATGATAGGGAAGAATGTTTTCGAAGTTGAGATAAGAGTAATTTAGTACAAGTTGAAGTGGAATCTGCTAAGATGTGTTACAATCGAGGTGGGAAAATACATGTGGAGCAAAGAAAGGCTAACTTAGAAAAATTTACAAAGCTGGTGAAAAAGAAAGGTATGTTAAGTTTACAGTTACTCATTTTATTTTCATTAGTATGTACTCTGCAAAGAAAACATTTTTCACACTATCATGTATTACTGAACCAGCACTGTGAATGGTGACTTTCTTCACTTTCGTGGACCCAACCATCATTAGGAGCATAAATTTTTCTCAGAAATACAATCTGAATATACTAACTTGCCCCAGCACACAACAATTCAAAAGCATAACAGTGGTAAAATTTTGTCTTTTTTTTTTTAGCTCACAGTTGAGACTAAATTTATTTTTAATGAGAAAAACCACTTTTGACCACTATCATTAAACACTGAATGATTTTAGACATTAGTTTTTGCTGCACCTTTAATAACATTTCTTAATAAAGTCAACTTAAATTATAAGACAAACAGCCCTTAAATGAGGAACTTAAAGGCATTTCAATAACATTGTTTGAATCTCAAATAATATCAACCTTTTTATAAACTTTCTGTTCTGTTAATATAAGTGAGATCAATCACCACTGCCACACAAATTTGCAGCATATATATCTTTCAGCTGAAATTCTAGTCCTAAAAGTATTTTTCGACCTCAATGCAAGTGCAGGGAAATTTCATATTTCAAAATCCACTTCATTGTACAATTGAGGAGCTTCAACTTAACTTTCCATTGGAAGTGATTAATCTGCAATGTAATGACATGTGAAAAGTCAAATACAGAGAAAAATCTAATAGAATTATAAATACCTTCCAAAAGATAAATGTGCCCTGGCTAGTGTGGCTCAGTGGACTGAGCGCCAGCCTGCAAACCAAAGGGCCACCAGTTCGATGCCCAGTCAGGGAATATGCCTGGGTTGCGGGCCAGGTCCCTAGTGCAAGGTGCATGACAGGCAACCACACACTGAGGTTTCTTCCCTCTCTTTCTCCTTCCCTTCCCCTCTCTCTAAAAATAAATAAATATAATAAAAAATATATAAATAAATAAAAGATAAATGTGCTCAATTAACATATGCCCATGAATTGGTATCAGTACTTGGTAATAATTATCTATGGGAAAAGATACTTTCAAATATGAAATACATAAAATGTCATCACAGGTCACATTAACAAATGAAAATTTGTCATTGATTTTGATAAGTAACACTACTTTTAAACACCAATTAAGTGAGATGTTAGTCTACGTACCCACCCCCTAAAATTCATTCTTCTTGTTAGAAAACCCTATTACATAAAGTTATACTCAATGATTATTAAAAATATGAGGAAACTTGTTTCCTTTCTTGTTATATAAGTAACTGTACATTTTTTTTTTAAGATTTTATTTATTTATTTTCAGAGAGAGGAGAAGGGAGGGAGAAAAAGCAATGTATGGTTGCCTCTCACATGGCCCTCACTGGGGACCCGGCCCGCAACCCAGGCATGTGCCCCGACTGGGAATCGAACCGGGACACTCTGGTTCCCGGCCTGCGCTCAATCCACTGAGCTACACCAGCCAGGCTAAGTAACTGTACATTTTATCCTCAATTTGCCATTTGATTTGAAAGCCTAAAATGGTTACAATCTGACTTTGTACAAAAAAGTGTGCCAACTAATAGAAGAAAGCAATGCTTTTGCGCTGGGCCAAGGGAAGAAGATAGTGGGAGGTGTTCAGATCCTGGGTATGTTTCGATGGAAGAGACAATAAAAATACCCGATACTGGGGTATGAGAAAAAAGGATGGGAAAATAAAGATAACTTCAGGGTTTGACCTGAACAAATGGAATGACAGATTAATTACTAACACTTATTGACATTAAGTGAGATGTAAAAGACTGTTAAGAAAACAGGTTAGGGAAAGTTCACTTTTAACATGTTACATTTGAGATATCCCCCAAACAGACAAGTTGAATAGGCAACCAGGTATAGAATTGTGGAGCTCCGGAAAGGTCTGCACACTGGAGATATAAAACTGGCAAACAGACGGCTTCCAAAACCTTGAAACAAAATGAGACCTCCAGAGATTCTTGGTAAATAGAGAAGCATTTAGAAAACTGAGCCATGGAAAATGGAAGTCTGAATAATACAACATTCAGACTTCAGGAAAGCAGGAACGATCCAGCAAAGTCTGTAGGAGATTATGCTCTCGGGAAGCCAAATGAAGAAACTGTTAGGAGGAGGAAATGATCAACCATGCCATCTGTCAATTAAAAAAAAACCCAAAACTATATATTCATCCAAGAAAAAAAAAAAAAAACAGAATGAAGAACAGAGTCCTACAGCATGAGAAACATTTCTCCTTTAATCCACTCATCAGCAAACTTGAGGGATTTTAGTAGCGGAGGCCCAGCGCATGTTTTTCTACCAAGTGCAGAAGGGCAGTTCTAAAGACCTTGGCAAACGCCTTACGGAGTAGTCCATATGCACACACCAACGATGGCTCGAAATATTCATGCTCTTTGACTTAGAGGCTTTCTTTCTGATACTAAATCCTGAAGAAAAACAACCCAAAATAGGAATGTTTTATGACCAGAGATAAAAGCCCTCCCCAGTTACCCATCACAGCACCTTGCTTAATACCTTACCCCTCAAATTTCCTTAAAGATGAGATGTTGAATCATATCCCTGGCATCACACCCTCAGCCTAACTAAGAAAGTCAATTAGTCACTGCTTTCGAAACACTTTTATTTCAATATACCTGTTGTTGTAATCTATCATACGGCATTAAACTTAACATGTCTTTCCCTTACATTGGCAAATATCTTTTTTTCTTTTTCTTATTCAATTACGATTTACATTCAATACTATTCTCTATTAGTTTCAGATGTACAGCACAGTGGTTATAAAGTCACATACTTTACAGGGTGGTCCCCCACTGTTTCGAGTCCCCCTCTGGCCCCCACACAAAGCTATCACAGTATTATTGACTATATTCCCTGTGCTGTAATCTACATCACTGTGACTATTCTGTAGCTACCAATCCTGCTTATACTGCTTAATCCCTTGGCAAATATCCTTCTCGGGGGCAGGGTCCGTGACTGAGTTTAATAAATGTTTACTGACTTCAATTACCAAATGACTAACAGAAAGAGTGTAGGTAACACCCTGAATTCAGAGGGTGAAATTGAAGACACAGGGAAAGAGCTTCCTAGACTTGAACCTGGGAGAGTCTTTAAGCAATAAAAGGTATAAGACCTAGAAAAGGGCAGGAGGCCAAGGAAGTAAAATGTGTAAGAGTGTGCAGTTTTAAACCTATTACTTACAAATTATACAGCATGAATTACAGATGTCTAAAGAAGAGCACTGAATTGGATGTGAAAAATTTAACATCCCCCTCCACTTTTGTTCCATGCCAATCAACCTCAGTTACACTGGAATAGTTTCTAACGAAAACAAAACAAGCAAGGGGGGGACTCAAAGTCACTGATGTCAGAATACAAGGATAAGACATGGTATCTGGTCTCTAAGGGTATCTGTCTTCTTGTTAGGAGATAAATAATTGTAATTCAGTGTTCAAAATGGAGGGTTTTTTCCCCCTGGAACGTAGGCAAATGTAGAGGAATGACTTCCAGAGTAACACCAATATTTATGGACTTGGAGAAAGAAGTGGGCAAAGGAGAGAACTGAGGAGGAAGCATCACAAAAGTAGGTGAGAAAGCAGGGAAAAGTATGTTGCAGAAGTCAACAACTGAAGAAAGGAACGATCCACCTCAGATGTCATAAACAAACAAAACAACTGTACTGCAATGCTTTTGTCCCTGAAGAGGTCACAGAACTTCTGCCAGAACACTTGATTATGGATTGCAGTAAGTGTAGAAATGAATAGGATGAGCAAGAACAAGTTCAAAACTCTTTGAGAAACTTGACTGTGAAGGAGAAAAGAGAGCATCCAGGAAGCTTTCCAAAGGGATACTACTGACATATGGTGAAGGGAGTAATTCCTGGTCCTGAAAACTTTCCTAAGATACACGGCCCCTGATCCTAACAAATGGCACTGTGACAACCAGACACAGGCCCCACACATTTCTAAAGGGCCCCTGGCAGGATGGGGAGGGCCCTGTCTCTGACTGAGAACACTTAAATGCCAACTCATGCTACAAGCATCTCTCTTCCATGAGACCATTTCTAAAGGTTAAGAAGAAAGACGTGGCTTGTGAGCATTTTGGAAGATGTCAGAAATATACTTAAGAGAAACAGCAGGTGTGGGGAACAGAAGACATTAGTACCAGAGGGCCTCTGTTTTTTTTCAGAAGTGATTTACCTGCTAACAGAACCTATCACACATGTCCTAGCTAGTGTAGCTCAGTGGACTGAGCGTGGGCTGGGAACCAAAGGGTCCCGGTTTGGTTCCCAGTTGGGGCACATGCCTGGGTTGCAGGTCAGGTCCCCAGTGAGGGCCATGTGAGAGGCAACCACACATTGATGTTTCTCTCCCTCTTTCTCCCTCCCTTCCCCTCTCTCTAAAAATAAGTAAATAAAATCTTTAAAAAAAAAGAAAAAGAACCTATTACACCATAGTTTCGATGAAGGCTTTCTGCTTCCTTCGCATCATCAATTTCATGACAGAGGATCTTTTCTCATTGCCTGTATTTACGAACAACTCACTCATTCCTGAAGGTTTACAATTTGGCCTCCACAATCTCCATGTTACCAAACAGTTCTAAGATAACTAGTGAGCTCTTGGTTTCCAAATCTAAGGCCCTTTGCTTAATTTAGTTTTGATTGCCTTATTGCACTGAACATGTTCGTTCCTTCCTCAAACCACCAATTCTTCTAACACTGTCCTACCTCAGGTCCTTATTCACACTTGAAATACTACAATACCTCATCTCTGCCTTCTGGTAAGTCCCTTCCAAGACTTAATCCATTAACAAAAGGAAGAAAGATCATCTTACGGGAACATCGTTCCTAAGTCATTTCCTGGCTCAAAAACTTTAAAATATTTGACAGAGTAAGGTTAAATTTCTTGTCAGCAATATTTAAGATCTTAGCCTACCTCTCTAGTCTGCGCTCCCACCCATCTGCTCGGCATACCCTCACGCCAAACAAAGGAACGGAGCTGCCCCGTGGTCTCTGTATGTGTCCTCCGAGCCGGCCCCCTCCCCCACCCCGTGCCGGTGCCTCCCTGGCCTTCCTCCCAGGGGCGCCGCCCTCCCGCTGGGTGACCACACACGCAGTCTGTCCGGTACGCGGAGCTCCAGGTGCTACAGGAGGCCTGGCCTCACCTCTGCTGCAGGTGCTCGCCCTACCCTTCCTGAACTTCAAAAGCACCTATTTGTACCTTTTTATATCACTTTCAAATCCGTATTATACATTTTCAATAGAAATGTCTTGCTCCCCTATAAACTTCATTAACAGCTACTATTTACTAAGCATTAATATTGGACACCTACATATATTACATTGTATCTGAACAGCTCTACGAGTTATCTTAATCTGAGACATGTAAAAACAGAGGCCCCAAAATTAAGAAAACTGCAGATTAACAAATAACAAATACTTTTTTTTAATTTTTTATTGTTGTTCAATTACAATTGTCCCCATTCTTCCCCCATTACTCCTCCTTGCCTGCCCACCTCCCCCACATTCAATCCTCCCCCACTTGTCCTTAAACGTTTTTAACTTAATAAATGACTGTTCTAAGATGAAGTATCACTCTAGATGTTTACAAATCTATAAATGTGTCACTTTAAGGTAACTAGTGGTAGAGCTCCAACTATAAAAACTGTGTAGGAAAAGAGCACATGACAGGGAAGAGGTGGTGTTCAAATCTAGTAACAACGGAAGTTACTACGGACACTTTCTATGTGGCAGGCACTGTGCAGAGCACGTCCCCTGTGCTCGGCTGTTTTATGTCCACAACAGTCCCTTAGAAGAGATACTAGTTACTGAGACAGCCCCAACAGCCTAAGTCTGAAAAAAATATATATATAAAATCTGGAGCACACGCTTCCCTTTTTGTTCTATTAAGAAACGAACATCTACTAAATGCAATGTACCATATAACAACTGTTAAAATACTCTATTTCCCCAAATCTCCCAAGAAGATTTGGGGGGTGATGGCCATTAAAAATTGTGGGTGATACTTATTTTCAGAAAACAGTGAAAGCAGTGTATTTTACACGGAAAAATACCCAATACAATAAAGAATTTCATACTAGAAACTCAACAGCATTGCAAATTTCTTATTTTAAAATACAGCTATAGAGTCAGCAAAAGGATATAATAAAATACACAAATTGTACAAACTCATGCTAGAACTGTTCTATAAAAGCTTCTGGTAAGGTAGTAACGTATTAATATTTGAATTGAAGCTTATATTAAAATGACAAAAAAAAAAAAAAATAGCCCTGGCTGGTGTGGCTCAAATGGTCACTGGTTCAATTCCCAGTCAGGGCACATGCCTGGGTTGCGGGCCAGGTCGCCAGTAGAGAGTGTGTGAGAGGCAATCACACATTGATGTTTCTCTCCCTCTTTCTCTCTCCCTTCCCCTCTAAAAAATAAATCTTAAAAAAGTGAAAAGAAAATAAAATTTATATTAGCAAAACTGAAATTAATGTGAGTATGTCCCTTACCATGATGTTCTACTTCATTACAGTAAAAGACCAAGAAAAATGCTGTATCTCTACTTACAATAAATAAAACTAATAAATGTTATAATCTTTCTAAGACTCATTAGAACTCTGGGAGAGGGCTAAAAAGAAAAAAACATCACGTATATTATCACTGTGACTAAATGGGATTAACTAATCCTCATGAGATAAAGTTATGAATTAAGTGAAGCTCAGAACACTAAGAAAATTTGTGAGGAGAGAATGCAAATAGCTCCCTAATTATCTACAGCCTATTAACAAGAGATCCGTATTACTTGCAATTAAAATCCTCTTAAATTTTATGGCAAAAGTTCATTGAAATGCTGAAAATTATATGCTAATTATTATACTGCAAAGCATATATTTAGTATGTACTTTACTATGGGATCAATAAATAATAAACCATCAAATTTTCAGTGATAAAGTGACTAACTGTCTCACTAAACGGAAAATGCCATGTGCTGCGAAGCCAACCGAGGCCCTTGTTACAAACTCAGAGTTACAGGACTAGAATATTGCACTCACTGGAGGTTCCACTGGACTAGGGGATGAGAATTCTATTAAACACCGAATCCCCAAGAGCATCGTATGTGGTGTAGGCATGAAGATATTTTGGAGGGAAAGGAAACTGTGTATTTGGCAATTAACTGATATTATTCACTTTCAGGTTCTGGGTCATCCAGTGTCACCACACAGTTCATTCACTGACTGGTTTCTGTAGCAGTTCTCATATGATGGACTTTAAAAACAATTTACATAATTATTGATTTTATATCCAATATTTTCATGGTTGCCTAGACCACCACGTTTGTCTTCTTTCAAATTGCATCACAGTACCCAGCACCAATCAGGAAGCTAATAACTATTTATAGTGGTGGTATTAACTAGACACACTGTGGTGATCATTTTGCAATATACACGAATGTTAAGTCGTTATGTCGTACACTTCAAACTAATATAATGTTATGTCAATTGCAACTCATTTTTTAAAAAAAGAAGTCAATAAACATTTGTGAAAGGAATAGGTGAATGAATACCAGAACAAAACGGATGTTACTACAGACTGGCATTTCCTGGGCCACATTCTCCAGCTGGCAAACAGAACAGCAAGCCCACATCGGCAATGACACGCCAGGCAGTGACTCCCAGGGATGGCTCTTCCCTGTTATCTGAAGACCCCCCATCCCCATTATCATTTCACTTCTTTGTAAGTTAAGGGGAAATACTTTAATATATTAAGTATCCAATTAACACTCAATTTCCCTGTTTCTTCTTTTGTTTCAAGCAGGATCCAAAAAATATCCATATACAGTGCCTGTTAAGATATGTCTTAATTCTCTTTTTATTTTTATTCTTTTGGTTGTCTATTCATTAAACAAACTAGGTTTTTGGTCTATAGATTTCTTCCATTCAGGATTTGCTGATTACACCCTTGCACCATCATTTAACACGGTACCCTTCACCTTAAGTTTCCTACAAACTGACTGTTAGATCTATAGCAGCAATGTCCAACACGGGTATAATGCAAGCCTCACAGTCAATTTAGAATTTCCTAGTAGCCACACTAAACAAAGAGGAAAAGACAGGTGAAATTAATTTAAATAATATTTTTTATGTAAGCCAATATAACTAAAATAGTACCATTTCGCCCTGGCTGCTGTGGCTCAGTTGGTTGGAGTGTTATCCCATAAACCAAAAGGTTGTGAGTTTGATTCGTATTTGGGGCACATGCCTAGGTCGTGGGTTCAGTACCCAGATGGGGTGCGTAAAGGAGGCAACCAACTGGTGCTTGTCTCTCCCATCGATGTTTCTCTCCCTCAGCCCCCCTCTCCCTTCTCCTCTTTCTGAAATCAATAAGCATATCCTCAGGTAAGAGTAAAAAATAAAACTGAAAATAAAACAGTACCATTTCAACATATAATCAATATAAAATATTACATATTTTACATTCTTTTTTTCACTCTTTCCTTGTTTGAATTTCATTCCAAATTCAATATGTACATTATCTTGGCACCTCTCAATTGAGACTAATCACACTTGAAATACTCAAAAGCCACAAAGGATTCACGGACTTGAACAACAGCATGGTGATTGCTAGGGGGTGGGAGATGTAAGGGAACTAAATGGTGCTGGAAAAAAAATATGATAAAGATTAATTTTTTTAAAAAAGCCACATATGTCTTCGTGGCTATTATACTAGAGTGCACCCATACCAAGTCTTGAAATGGAGACTGATCTCTGTCTGCTTGCCTCTCTTCTTGTGATGTTAACACCGTCTGTGAATCTGGTGTCCATTCATCAGAGATTTCCGCAAAACTGTTACACGGTGGTTTTAGTGGCCCTTGATGATCATGCCCAGATCTCATTTTTGCTGTTCTGTTACTGTTTATCTATTATCTACAATTCTTCAATTAAAAATGACTACCTCTCATCAACACAATCACTATGAAGTACAGATTATATAGGGAAATGGGATGAATGTGTGATTTTCTTCCTATATAATCAGTTTTCAGAATTATAGGCTGGTTCCCTAGAATCCGCTGGTGGCCACCTATTACAATTTATGACTACCATTATGAATTCATGGATTTAAACATAGTTTGCTATATTTCCATCTAGCAGTTATTTTTCTTTTAGGTTTTCAGGTTGTCCAATCTTTGGTCAGTGGAGGCCTCTTCATTTTAGCTCCTGAAACCTTTTCTTTACTTGACCACAGCAACCCAATAGCTCCCTGGCCTTCTGGTATGATATGTTGGTCCAGACTGATCTTACCAGTCCTGAAATCAGGCATTTCTCTCAGGAGCCTTGATTCTTTTATTGGAAAATTGTATTTAAGCCAAATGAATGATGCTATCAATGTTACTAAGAGCTGAGAGAATTCAAATACCATGACCCAGTGGAAGAATCCCTACCCATACTTGGCTTTAATAAAATACAGGACTCAGATAAGTACAGAAGAGAGATACACAGGTGGATGGATTAATGTAAGCAAACAGACAAAAGCAGGAAAAGATAGCCAGCAATCCATGAGAAGAAAGACTTCGCTTATGAAGAATAGAGGTTTTGTTATTCTGGTGACCTACATTTTAAGCTTAATATTGTATACTTTAAAAAAAAAACACACAATTTTTTTCTTTATACTTAATGACTATGCTAAAAATGTAAAGCTAAAGAACAGTTTTAATCTGAAGATTAATACCTCAAATTATAAAACAAATTAAGTTCCCGAGGAATGTGGCTTAAAATTTTAAAAAATATGTTCATAGTATGCTTAGAACACTGAAATTAGTACTTTAATAGGTGACCAAGCTTTTTGGGAATATAATAGAGGAAAACAAAGAAAGTGCTTCTATGTTTTATTTCCACAAAATACTGAATATTTTAACATTAATGATGATAATTATTAACACATGTATGTTTACTGTGCCAAACTATTCTAAGTGCTTTGCATATATTTGTCACAGAGTTAATAATACGAGATGTAACAATTTGCTTTTTAAAAGTTATTCTCTTAATAATTTTATGGTGCTTACTTCTTACCTCTAATGTTTTATGTGCCATTATTTTGCTTTTACTGCAAAAGAAAGATCTGGCTCCCAAAGATAAAGGAGATTTTTGGTAAACGGTGAAGGTAAAGAAATAAATGACCCACTTGGCTAGTGTGTAATTACACTGCCTGGGATGGTAACAATCTATCACGTGAAGGAGGGTGACACCACACGAAGGGGCGAGTCAGAGGAGATAGCCTTTGACTAACTACGGGACCCCGACGATCGATACTCCGCAGATAGTGTGCTCTCAGAAACAATTGGATTCTAAAAAAGTTTGAAAATAGATTCCCCCTTCTTCTGATACTGATCAGAGACCTATCTTGACCTTATTCTGGAAGAGCAATGCTTTCTTAAAAAGGTATATGAAACACATAAATCCTTTTATCTCTAGATTGTTCTTTCAAATGTATATTTAACACGTTCCTATTTTAATGACAGTTCCACAACCAAAAAAAAAAAAACTACTTAAGTTCCAATTGCATTATTGTACAACCACGCTTTCTCAATTAGCTGTTATCAAGTTACCATCATACTTAACACACTAGGTAAATATCCCAAAGACTGGAAACACAAATACATCAGGAAATCAAAATTTCCAAATAAGGTTTGCAGTATATATACTCATCTTGATATTTAATAAATAACAAGTGATCTGACTATGTAAAAAGTAGAAACTTTAAAAATAAAAGGAAATTTTAAGTCCATAAAATATACTGTATCATACCTTATTTTAAATCCTTAAACTGTATCTCAGAGTAACTCCTCTTACTTTAAAAAGTTATTCAGTTCATTAAGCTACATCAAAAACTATAGTTCCTTTAATTTTCAAATCATATCATACAAAATTTCTGGGATTTTTGGACACTGCCTTTACCTGTAAGTAAAAAGGCATATATCTTCAACATCTGAAAAAGATAATTAAGTGGAAAGCAAAATCTATTCTAAATCTAGTAATATTTTTTTATTTTCACAGAACCTTATACTATAAAAATATAATGTGATCCATGAAAGATTATCCATTATTATTATGTAGAAAATTATTAAACTTTACAGGAAGCTTAGGCCTTGTACGGACACTATAATATCACTACTGCAGAGGATGAAAACAGCACCCGTCTGATGAGCACAAAATGCCTTCTGGCAAAAATGCCAGTATGAGAAGGGATACTATGTGAAAACTGTGTATCACAGTCAGATTGTAACAATCAGATCCTTCCAAAAGTATAAATTTGTTAGGATAAAAGAATCACCTAGAGAGATTTTTTTTTAAATCCTGATAATATAGCCAAGTCTCAAACCAAGCAAATCTCTGTAAGTGCAATCCAGGCAACCGGATTTTCTTAGTTTCCCCAACGCCAACATGTAGAGCAAGCCGAGAGCCAGTGCTGCATGGAACATGTGCAAAGGTGGAGAAAGTTTGAAAGAAGTATGCAAAAAGAAGGGATGCACGCTACGGAAATGGTAATACTGTTTGATAAAAAAAGATGGATTGTTTCTCTCTTACTCCAAAATCTCCAAAGAACGAAGAGAGCTGAATTAATAGAAAGCCCCTACAAGTTCTGCAAACCAGAAATTTAATTTGATTAACAAATTCTGCTGTGAAAAGTGCAAATACAACTTAATTAAATTTACGGAATGCTAATATCTGTATCTTCATGTAATCTATTTAACAAAACATAATCTAAGTAACACTCAGTCAATGAAAACTGAGATTGGAGGAAGTTAGTCATTTCAGAAAAGAAGTGGATCTAGCATATAGATTTTGAATTTCTAGAGACAACTCTGAAGGTACTGTATATGTATGAAGGCAAAGGAGTCCAGATAGGACCAGGGTCCAATTAGGTGGCAAAAGCGTACCAAATTGATGACAGAAAGTATACCAGTGAGTATAGTATCTACATTATCGGCTACAAAAATTTGTTAGGATGGCAAAATAAGACGTAAAATATCAGAACTATTTTGAGTATAATAAACTGCATCCTGAATACAAAGTATACTCCTGTGTTTCCAATTCAACTTAGGACAGTTCCACCAAACCCTCTCCTGCTGAAAAAAGAAGAGAAAGGAAAGTGTAAGAACATCCATACATTCTCATGTCAATGTTCTTTCCTTCCTTCAGAATCAAATATTGAACACCTAATATATGCCTAGTACTAGGGGACTGAGAATACTGAAATGAGTAAGTTGTGGTCTTCCATTCTCTGCATGCCTTTCAGTATAGTGGGAAGAAAGAAAATATGTACTTAACGTAAGTGCTATTTGGAGGGTGTTATCAAGAGGATGTAACCACTGCTGACCCAAAAACTGGGCCTGGGCAATCAGAAGTTCTTTTCTTCATCCCATCCTTGAAATGGATGTTCTGCTCACTGTTCACACACAGGGACCATTACAAGGACGCAACCTTCAGAGTGTTCTGTGTTATTGAGACCATCTGGGCTGTATATGGACTGAACCCCATTAAGGCTTCTCTATAAACTCTTAAGATTCTAGCAGTATGGTACAGAGACGTACTTGTCTACCAGTCACCTAAGATAAGCCTCATATGTAAGGTCCCTGCTTGTTAAAATTGCCACCTGCCAATCTAGAATGGTCTGCCTCTTTCTTCAGTCTCTCCTTGCCGTCCATGGACAGGGGCCAGATTTAAACATCACCCAGGGAACTCCCAAGGCTGCAAACCAACAAGTGTTTTGATACATATATTTATCAAACACTATGATAACACATACGAGCAAGGAAATAAGGACAGGTAATGCTTCTGAGAAAACAAAGAGAAAGGATGGTGCAGTACAGAGAGGAGTTCCATTTCACAGGGGTTTCAAAAGATAAGAACTCACTAAGCAGATAAGACGGGAAGGGCACTGAGACACAAAGAAGAGCATGAGACAAGAAAAGCCAACTGCGTCTGGAATGAAAGTCGCCTGGTGTGGCTTAAAGACACACGGAAAATGTGAATGACAAGGTGCATTTAAGAACAGGCACTAAGGGGACCTTAGTGTCCCATCTTCAGTTTCCCAACAGAGGATGAGTTTGTCCATGGAGGCTGCAATAGTGTTAGGAGAGACTGAGGGCAAGAAAACCGACTGGCCAGCTACTGGCAGACTTCTATAACCAAGAGTTTGTCAATGGATCTAAGTTATAATCATAAGCAATTACTATGATGGGCTATATAGATAGTATATACAATGAAAAGCAGTTGTGATCTCAGAATAAACCCTGAAGTTTTCTCTTTCCAACAAATGCCTAATTATGGCTTGACACCTTATTTAAAATGGACTATGGTACATATAACTGCATTACTTACACAGCCTAAAACATAATGGTCTGTCACTAACTTTTCACTCGGGTTTTTTGTGTGTTTTTTTTTTCCATTTCAACACCATCTAGTCATGAGCAATCCAGGTTTATACTGCCAGTCCACAGGATTTGCTCTGTCAAAGTACATCTAATTCAAAAGACCCCTTCTTAACACTTATCTCTTAAAGATTTTCTGTAACATTTCACATGCAAGACAGGAATTAACAGTACCATTTAAGAATTGAGAAAACTGAGATCAAAAAACCCTTTCTAATCAAAAGAGCTGATTTTCAAATATTTGAAGCCAAAATCCATAATCATCTTCTATGCCAAAATTACTTCATGAGATAATTTTCTTGTAATCACAAGTAGGTTTCAACTTTAAGAACCCTAACAACATCTGGTTCTTTTTCTTTTTAAACACAATTAAAACATTATATAAGGGGTTTTGAGGTATAATCCATATTCAATTTTTACGTTATGATAAATGCATAATGGCGTTGTGTTGGGATTGCTAAGATTACCTTCCCATTCAGTGACTCTTTAGGAGGATCACAACATCAGCACATTGTCATCCTCATGGCTACGATGTCTTATAGCTAAAGGACGCAAAGCACAATCAGCCACGGGAAAAGGCACGTGGAACAAAGTCTGGAGAAACCAGGCGCAAGTTCCTAACAGTCCTTTCCCTGTGGATTCACACAGGATGTGTTTAACTTCTCCAGCTATGAGCTGTGAGAACACATGTAAAATGTGTGTTTAGGGAAGCTCATGAGAGACCCAGCTCCCGAAGTTTTCATTCGGGGCTGGTCACTAAAGCATCCTTACCTAGTATGTGCCAGAATCCTAAACTCCCTGAAAAAAAAAAAAAAAAAAAAAACAAACTGATAATAGTTTAGCACAAACTGTACTGTTTGTACAGCCAAGGCACAGTGAGCCACTCCTATTTATAGAACGTTTTATAATTTGCATTAAGAACTATTTACCATTCATGTTTCCGTGTGCCATTCAAGGGTCAACCTTGTAATGTGCTCCAAGGATAGGCACCTACAACATTAACTCCTTTCTACATACTCGTGAACTGCCAGTACAACTGAGAACAGCATCATCACGCAGAGTACACATGCAAAAAATGTTCTTTATCCCTCTGTAGTCAATGTCTACAAATCACAGGTCTGACTCTTATTCCTATTGTTTGACCATTCCAAAATGCCATACAAATGGAATCATATAATACATAGCCTTTGAGTCTGGCTTCTTTCACTGTAATGCACGTGAGGTTTATCTATGTTGTTGCATGTAACAGCAATTTTTTTCATTGCTGAGCAATGGTCTACTGTATAGATATACTGTAGATATTTTTATATGCTACAAACATTCAGAACAGTTGGGTTTCTGAATTCCTTGATAATATTATGACTTATTCAACTCTGAATTTGTATCTGACCAGACACTGCCACATCCTAGCAATCAATTATTTTTGCTAAAATAAAGAAAATAAGGAGAGACCATGCACTCTGGCTAAGGTAGAATCTGCAAAATAAAACAACCAAGAGCACCAGACAAAATAAATGGAACAATGGTTTTCAAGACCTGTATATCAGACAACAAAAAACAGAGGTCCGTACGAGACAGGAAGCAAACACAGTGAGCCCTACAACCTCCCCAGGTCACTGTCTTGAGTTTCTGGCCCACAGCATAGGAAGGGGGGACCTAAGCAAAGCCCAGTAGACTCCTTGAGGTGAAGAGACAGACCTAGCTGTCTGGGAGAAGGTGTCTAGAGTTCATGGGACAGAGGACTAAAGAGCAGAAAACTGAATTGAGAAAAGACATTAGATATGTGAAGAAGGCTGCCTTCAGGTACTCATTCTATGAGGCTAGCATTATCCTGATACCAAAAAGTGCCAAAGACATTACAAGAAAACTACAGAGCAACAGTTCTCATAGACATAGATGCAAAAATTCTAAATAAAGTTACATCAAATCAAATTCAATGATATGTAAAAAGAATACTACACCATAACCAAAAAACCTACTAGAACTAATAGCTGAGTTAAGCAAGGTTGCAGGATATAAAATGAACATACAAAAATAAACTGCATTTCCATATACTAGCAATGAACAATAACAAACTGAAGTAAGAATAACATTTTCAATAGCAATCAGAAAATACAAATGCATACAAACAAATCCAAAATGATGTGTAAGATGCGTGCACTGACAGAAAACATTGCTGAAACTAAAGAACACAGAAGTAAATGTAGAGATATTCCTTTTTCCTGGGTTAGTAGAATCAATTTTCCCCAAATTCATCAACAAAATCCAATCAAAATCCCAGCAGGCTTTTAAATAGAAACTGACAAAATGACTCTAAAATACATTTGAAAATTCCAAAGGCCTAAGCCTATCCAAAACAACTCTGAAAAAGAAGACAGCTAGAAGGCTACACAACCTGACTTTGAGACTCACAGGGGTACAGTCCCCAAAACCATGTGATCCTGTAAGAGGATAGCCAGAGATCAAGAGAACCAGAAACAGTCCAGGAATAAACCCTCCCAGGGAAATGTAAATTAAAGCCACCACTAAATACCACTACACTTCTACTAGACTGCCTAAAATTTTAAAAGTCCAATGACTCAAAATCAGTAAACAAACTGTGATATGTCCATATAATAGAATACTACCCAGGAACAACAGCATGGGTAAATCTCGAAATAATTTTGCTGAGTAAAAAAAGGAAAAACATAAAAATAAAAGAGGAGTACAAATTGGATAAATCCATTTATATATAATTATAGAAAACTTGATCTAATCTCTAATGATATATCTACCAGGAGCTGCCTGGGGGCAGGGGGGTGGGAGATAGGATCACAACAGGGCAGAAGGGAAACTCTTTACTATAATGACAGTTTCAAGGATATAGGGGTACATACTTAATAACATATTGTAAACCTCACATTTACCATCTCCTAATAATGGTTTTTATACCAAACAAACAACCTGATCAAAAAATGGGCAGCAGACCTAGACAGACACTTTTCTGCAGAAGACATACAAATGGCCAATAGAGAGAGAAAGATGCTCAACTTCACTAGCTATCAGGGAAATGCAAATCAAAACTACAATGAAGTACCACCTCACACTTATTAGAATGTCTATTATCAACAAGACAAGTAGTAAGTGTTGGACAGGTTGCGGAGAAAAAAGAACCCTCATTCACTGTGTGCAGGAATGTAAACTGGTACAGCCACTATGGATAAGAAGGCTCCTCAAGAAATAAGAATAGGGTTATCATATGACCCAGCAACCCCTCTTCTGGGTATCTGCCTGAAAAACGTGAAAACATTTATTTGCAAAGATAGACACACCCCTATGTTTATTATAGCAGTACACATGGTGGCCAAGACATAGAAACAACTGAAGTGCCCTTTAATAAGGATTGGATAAAGAAGATGTGGTACATTATAGACAGTGGTATACTACTCAGCCATAAGATAAAGCACTGCCATCTGCAAAAGTATGGATGGATCTTGAGAATATCATGCTAGCCAAATAAGACAGAAAAAGTCAAGAACCATATGATTTCACCCACATGTAGGATATAAAACTGAAAGCAACAAAGGAAAAAACACACACACACAAAAAACAAAAACTCACAAACACAGTCAACAGTATGGTGGTCGCCAGAGGGAAGGGGGGTTGAAGGGCAGTAAAGAGTAAAGGGGTCAAATACGTGACGGAAGAAGATTTGACTTCGCATGGTGGGCACGTGATGCAGTATATGATGATGTATCACACAACTGTAACCTTGAAACCTATCCATTGGGTTGCCCAAAAAGTCCATTTAGTTTTTTCCATAAAATAAGACATAGTTTTCATTTTCACCAATAACTTTATTCATTTGGATATTCTGAGTATGTCAGACATCTCCCACTGTTGCCTTCCAGTGGGTGGAGGCCAGGGGTGCTGCTAAACGTCTCCCAGTGCATAAAACAGCCTCACAGCAAAGAAGTATTTGGCCAAAATGGCAACAGTACCAAGAAATTTTGCAAACCACTTTTGACATATTCGATCAGTCACAGGACCTTCTCCACATACTGCACAAATCTTTTTTTGCATTTCAGTTGTGTTTTTAAATTTCTTCAAATAATAAAGCATAATACACTGAAAATGTTCTGTATTTTCTTCCATTTTCAGTATTAAGATAGCTGCACAAAAATTCCCCAATTTTGATGCTTTTGTCAAATGTGTTCATATGTAATTGTTCATAACATTTTTCATGATTTTTTAATATATCTTATTGATTATGCTATTACAGTTGTCCCATTTTCCCTTTATTCCCCTCTGTCCCGCCCCCCCCCCATTCCACACCCTTTAGTTTTTGTCCATGGGTCATACACATAAATTCTTTGGCTTCTAGATTTCCTATACTATTTTGATATTTTGATGTTTTTTTAAATTCATGCTGATGTGACAGCTGTCACAGTACAGTCTAACAAAATTGATTCGAATGAAGTTTAAGACAACTAAGCACTACTAGAGCCATTTTCTGCAAAAACTAAATGAACTTTTTGGCCAACAATAATTTTATTAACCAATGTCACCCCAATTGCAAATGGTGAAATTGAAAATACAATTTTTAAAAAATTTTAGAAGAGAAGTGCCTTTTAAAAATTTCACCTTTTCAAGGTTAAATTTTAAAAATTGTAAGAAAGTTAAAGTGTATGCTGTGGTGATCTGACATATGTATATGAGGTCTGTCCAGAAAGTATCCAGCCATGCATAGGAAAAATAGAGACATTTACTGACTAAGATACAAGAAACATTGTACACAAGACAGTGACGCCTCAGTGTCCTTCAAAGTAGGCACCTTGGGACCTCACACAGTTCTCCCAATCACCATCAGCTGCCCCACCATATTTCCCTGAATCTCACCCAAGGTCTGAAACCCAATCCCTTTCAAAGGTGATTTCAGTTTTGAGAAAAGCCAGAAGTCACAGGGCACCAAATTGGGCTGTAAGAGTGATGAGTAACCTGGGTGATTTGATATTTTGCCAAAAACTGTACGAGACGTGATACATGAGTAAGCCTGTTGTCCTGATGAAGCTGCCAATCACCAGTTGCCCATAGCTGCGGACTTCCAAATCATCCAAATAGTTTCTGTGGGGGAATGTTCAAGCTTAATGCAAAATTTGATGCAGATTCATTGCTCTCCTGGCTCAGTCATTTTAAGTGCCAGGACCACACAGTTTACAGGCTCACTCAAGGTTAGCAACCGCCCCCACTGACTAGTACAGTGAAGCCGTCAGTGCTCACACACGTGCATTCCAGTCCACTCTCCTTGGCTGCCCGGTTACATCCAGGTCAGTCAAAACATTCTCATTATATTAACAGCGCCTGGACATTTTTTGGACATACCTTGTACACTGTGAAAAGATTCCTCCATCCAGTTAGTTAACACATCCATCACCTCCTTTATTTAACTATTTTTTGGTAAGAACATTTAAGTTCTAGCAAATTTCAATTATACAAGTGTTATCGACCAGTCATCAAGTTCCACATTAGACACTCTGACCAAGTATTTAGGTTATAGCTGAAAGTACTGTTTTACCAACCTCTCCCTACTTTTCCCACCCATATCCCTTTTAATTTTAATTAAATTAAAAGCAATTTTGAGTACGTCATAACCCTTTATTATTCTAAAATTATTATAATTTATTTTTAAATTTTTGAAAGCAATAAGCATTCCTTAGGAAAAAAAATACTCTCTAGAAACTTTCAGATTATCTGGATCAGAATCAGAGAGATAAGTAACAGCATTCTAAACACACAATGCTGTAGAATTAATTTACGGTGGAGCCAGAAAATAAGAGGAAAATCTCAGGCCACCATGCTTACAATGAAGCAACGAGCTGTTAAATTCTAAGCTGTAGGAGGACAATGTTCATGTTTGTCTTTTGCATTGTTATATCCTCAGTAATCAGCATAACGCCAGGTACATCGATCGGTTGCCTCCCTTATGCACCCCCACCGGGGATCAGACCTGCACCGTTTGGTGAACGGGACGACGCCCCACCACCCGCGCCACCCACGAGGGCACTGCAAGTGATTCTTACACTGGGGCACGAGTCAAAACACAGACGGTAGCTCCCCTCAGACCTTTGGAATACTTCTGGAAATTTTTGATAATACCTAAAATTACAACAGAGACTGTTAAAGTTCAAGAGGCTTCCAAGGTACAATGTAAAATTATCTATTGAGCTTCAAAATTTTCTAATGCAAATATTCAAAATTATCTTGTTACAGAAACATGTTCTTTATAAACAGAAACCACAATTTTCAACTACATAACCATTATATATAGTAAATCTCTTTTCATATGGACCCTATTTCTACTCTATTCTTAATTTCTGACCCAATCTCACCCTTAATAAACTAGTTTACAACCAGTTATAATAAAAAATATGTTGAAATTTATTGCTGCTTTCTTTAGTTGGAACAAATCTATCTGCATTAACATCCGACATAACAGAAAAATGTAAGACAAGTTATGAATGAAGTAGTTTGCCTGAATTTTTAAAAAAGAATTTATTTAGGATATACTATAGGCTTGGCACACTAAGCTAGGAACTACGGAAATTACGTAAAGCTAATATCTTTCAATCTACATACAAAGTACACAGTACATTGTCAAGTACTAAATTCTGCAGTACAGAGTGTTCATAACTGCCACGGAATTTAGGAGAGAATATCAAGAAAAACTGGAAGAGTCTCATTAAACAATGAAGCTGTAAGAGGATTCCAAAAATGTACACACACTTCTTGGTGTCTTTAGTGAGCACATGTGCAACAATGTATTTACGTCTGTAACATAATGACTTTGAAATGTTGACACTTTGATTGCTGTAAGCTTATTTTATTATTTCTTTGAAATTACTTTATACCAAAAATATTTTACTCAAAATTATAAAAAGCACATGTTCAATT
>PVJI01000132.1:205248-363164 GCA_004026765.1 Micronycteris hirsuta
CGGAGGAGACTGGGAAGTCGGGGATGAACACACGGTGAAACACACAGATGGTGCACTACATAGAATGATATACCTGAAACCTACATAACGTTATTAACCAAGGTCACCCCAATACATTTAACTTTTAAAAACCAATAAAAAGTAGCTTTCAACTCAAATAGTTTAAATTTCAACTTTTAAAAAATTTTTAATTATTTTCTATTCACTGGAAAATTTCTAAAACAGGACTTAGATGTCTGCTAGACACTTCAGTTGCTTAAAATACCAGTGAAAACCAATTACATCTACATATAATATACAAGCAATTGACTATTTCCATTTTTTGTTGTCTTCTAGCAAAAGTTATACAGAAATGAGGAATTGAAAATATCTCTAATGACAAACTATAGAACTTTATTCACTAACATTATTTAAATCAAAGCATATTTCAAAGATTTATAGCATAAAATATTCAAATGAAACTAAATTTTATAATCTAAGATCCTTAGTCCTAGAAGGTAATTTAATTTTTTGTTTCTAGAGATCAGAATCAGAATTAGCACATTCAATTTGTTAATCTTACAAGAAAGTAGATAGGTATATAAAATTTTAAAGAGGGCATTTAACCATTTTTATCACCCTACTCTTACAATTTGTAATGCAATTCAAGAAACAACACTTACTATGTTTTCAAATTTTTGTGTTAAAAATTCAAAAGTGTAAATAGGAAGTACCCCGTATTTTCTGTTGTACAGTGTGCCCCCGCGTACAACGTGCACCCACGTTTTTGTAAGTTTTGCATCATCTGCGGGACTGCTCTGCCCGCTACTACACCCGTGGTGTGTAATCATTGTATACACACAGAATGCACATCCTTATTTTCCCCTCAAGTTTGGGCCAAAAGTGTGCATTACACATGGCAAAATATGGTAGTTTCTTAATCTTAAAATAATATATTTACATAAATTCAAATATACCTGTAGCTAATAAAATCACTTGCATTAATTACTTTCTTGAAAGTTCATTTCAAAATGAATAAATATATGAGTAAATATTTTTTAGAAGTAGTTGAGGGAAATGAAATATCTACAAAGATCCATAACTGTACCCATATTGGCTTTCTCCCTCCCCTTTGCTTCAAATTCATAAATGATAAAATACAAAATTAAATTACTCTGTTCTTCATCTGGCCTTAATCATATCCAAAGCCATTTATCTAAATCTAGGCCTTTGTAGGATACCGGTGGCCAAATCCTAAAGGTATCACTTTACCTGACTGCAGAATTTCCCCAGGCTCCATGCTTGTCTGTGAGGATGTTGATTATTTTCTGGATTAGTTGAGTTGCTGTCACGTGGTCTCGATATTTAGCTGCTCTTATCAAATGATCACACATCTTCTCATCTTCTCGCTTGTCTGCAGAATACTGGGCACAGAGTGACTTGAATAGAAAAAAAAAAGAAACATTTGTTAATCCTATACAAATATGGGGGGAAAAAAACTTCAAAATGCATCGCGAAATAATCTCTAATATGAATTGAACCACACATTTTTTTCTTTAGTTCTTGTTTACACTATTATAGTTGTTCCCCACTTCTTCCCCTTTTGCCCACCTCCACCCAACATTTAAAGTTACTTTTATATTCTTCATTAACTGAATCAACTGAGATTTAATGACATACTATCAGTACAACAATATTTCTAGAATTTATTTCTCCACATTCAGAAAATACACTCCAAAGTGTGTAATATTTAAGCAGAGAACTGAATGAGAAGAAGCTAATCAGGGAAGATGCAAAGGGCCACATTACAAGTAGCAGAAAGTGTGTTGCATCTAACTGAGGGAAGTGGTAATAAAAGTACACGTCACTGACATTAAATCACTGAAGCTAAAGAAGATTTTTAATGAGAAGGTTTAACAAAAAATAGTAAGAGGACCACATAAAATGCTATGAAGAAGACAAAAAATGGAAGATTTTGAGAAGACAAGTCATTTTTGGATGCAAATTAAGAGAACCTTGAAGCAAAAGCATGGCAGAAAAACATGGGTCAACTTGAGGGGAGAAGCAGTACAGTTTGACCCAAGTACAAACTACAAATTAAAAAATAATAGAGAAGAGCCCTGGCTGGTGTGGCTCAGTTGATTGAAGTGTCTTCTTGTAACTGAAAAGTCATGGGTTCAATTCCACGTCAGGGCACAAGCGTAGGTTGCAGGTTCAGTCCCCGGTCAGGGCACGTACAAGAGGCAACCAATCAATGTTTCTCTCTCATACCAATGTTTTTCTCCCTCTCTCTCTCCCTTCTTTCCTCTCTCTCTAAAATCAATTAGTATGTCCTCAAGTGAAGATAAAAGAAAAAAAAGTAGAAGAAACTCTGAAATGCATAATGAGTATTAAATACTGCCACTAAGAATCAAAGTACTATATATAGGAAAATGTACAAGGACATATCGAAAAAACACCAGAATTATCGTCCAGAGGGCAGGCCCCTAGTAGGACAGGCTTCCCCCACTAGGTGAGTGTTCTAGGAACCCATCCATACCAGGGGACCAGCTGGCCTTGTGAGAGTCTACATTCAGCTTCAGTCAACTTTTTTTAAGACTCTCAACATGTCTGTCCCTTTCATGATGGGTGATTTCAAGCACGTCTGCCTACACCACGCTGACTGTTCATCAGTTTTTGAACAAAAACAGTATGACTCCCATGCCCCGCCCTCC
The DNA here is from genome assembly GCA_004026765.1 of Micronycteris hirsuta. Lineage (NCBI taxonomy): Eukaryota > Metazoa > Chordata > Mammalia > Chiroptera > Phyllostomidae > Micronycteris > Micronycteris hirsuta. The sequence goes on from PVJI01000132.1 coordinate 207,942, forward strand.
CTATTCACCAAATCTTACCCCTAGAGACTTCTTTTTCTTTCCTTCAATGAAAAAAGTCCTCAAAGGGAAACATTTTGCAGATATGGAAGAAGTGAAACAAACAAACAAAAAAACAGCAGAAGCACTAAAAGGCATCAAAATTGATGAGTTCAAAAGCTGTTTTGAGCAGTAAAGAAGCATCTCAACAGGTTTATTGCATCAAATGGAGAGTACTTTGAAGGTGACTGAAGTTTAAACATGTAAGAATAAATGCAAAATTGTTTACAAATGAACTCCAAGTTTTTTTGGGCCCCTCCCTCATATAATATGCAGGGGTGGGCAAACATAGGTTTGCAGTTATTCATATGGAAACAATACAAATAAATATCACAATTAATACACTATAAGAATGAACTCACATACTCGTAACTGTAAACCTGCTTTTGCCCAACCCTCTATGTGCGAATAAACATTAAGACTGGGAGGCAAAACGGAAATCAGATTCAAGTATTACCCTTGGTAATACCTCCTGTCAGACTTGGGCATCTAACTCACTTCAGCTTGTTTGCCTAACTATCCTCATCTGAAAATAGAAGGATTATAATGGCTCTAAAAATTGAACAATTATAAGATTCTGGGCAACGTCTGACAGCATAGTTTTTAAAAACACTATTAAATGAAAACTGGTACTTTGACTGAACCATCATGTGGATAAAATGAATCATGCTGGGAACAAGATTAAGTTATAAGAATTTAAGGGCAATTGTCACATGCTATATTAAAAGACTGACCAAATAAACCACAGGGCACTTTAGCTTGCCAAAAATATAATTTGAGCAAATAAAAGAAAATGATTAGCAAATACTTAAAGGAAGAGGAGTTTAAGTGATGATAACCAGTGAATTACTACATGGAACAAAAATGTCACCCATTATGCGATGTTTTCAGAGATTTTCTCAAGAACGAGGCAGCACTTCAGAGGTTGCATCATATCCGATCCAACCATGTACTGAAACAAGCAGCACACTTGCAGAATTTTTATATCTACAACACCCCCTGCTGCATCCATCATCTGCCCTTGTCTAACATCATAAGAGAAAATTAAACTACTGAAAGAAATTAGAAAATCACTGGCTTCTACACTCCCCTGAAATACCATATATGTTCATATTAAAAAGTACCAGAATTACAAAAATGCATTATTTAATAGCCTGTTATATTAAAGATAATTTAACTTTTTCAAGTTATATCTTATAAACATTTGGTAAGCTCTTAAAGTTTGCTTGAAAAGGCATAATCCTAAAAAGAGTCCAAGGTAAGCTAAATAGTAAAACGGTTTAAAGTGTTCTTTAATAGATTCTCCTTTGTAATTTAAACAGCAACTTTTCATACCTGACATAAAATCTATAGATATAAATCACATTAAAGTGCTATTCTTTTCCGATTATCAATCTCTGTCTCATTGTGGAACATTAGAGTCACATCTGACCTTAAAACATGATAAAAGGAAAACAAACAAGAATGTTTTGTAAAGATATAATGAACTCCTATCTATTTTTTTAAATATCTTTAAAATGTAATTTGAACATGTTCTTATTAAAAAACCAATGATATATTCTACATGTGATATATCACTCTAAGTCCATTACAGATCAGGACTATCTGCTTCAAAATCCAATACATGTTACTTATTGGTGGGTTATACATTTGTGTATGTGTGTGTGCTTATATTTAACAGTTGGATAGAGGTATTCCAAGAAAACCTATCAAAATGTGCCATCAATTAATAATGTACTTTATTATTGGTCAGGTCTAGTACTTTCATTATTTTACTTCATATCAACTTTTCTGTTTTCCTGTTTTAAACAACACATAAACTAGATAAAATGACATCACAAGAATGACCACAAAAATATCTGGATCTAAAAAGAAATGAAGCACGTATCTTGTGAACTAACCATTAAAATGTACTTGATTATTGCTAAAGACATCTAAGATTTATTACCAAAGCATTAATAAATAAAGATAACATCAATATACCTACTTCTTAAAAGAAATTCACTTACTTGTAGGGAAAATATAAGGAAAAATCAAAAGAAGGAACAATTTAGACTGGCAATTTATAACTCAAGTGACTATTCGAGTTCCTTAAATGTAAATAAAGAAATAAAGCAATATCACATTTAGTCTTCTCTTCCACATGCTATGGCACTACCTAACTTTACTATTTGTCCTTTGCATTCTTAAAGAGACAGGAAATTAAAATTAAGCGGATTCCTCGCCAGGCCAGTGTGGCTCATTGGTTGGAGTGTCACCCCAGAACTGAAGGGCTGTTGTTTCAATTCCTGGTCAGGGCACATGCCTAGGTTCAGTCCCCAGTACAGATGCGTACAGTCCCCAGTACGGCACCGATCAATGCTTCTGTCTCTCATCGATGTTTCCCTCTCTCTCTTCCTCTCTCCCTCTACAATGCAATGAAAAAAAATGCCCTCAGGTGAGGATTAAAAAAAAAAAAAAATTCAAGCAGATTCCTCTAGTATCCTCCTGTTACCTCTAATCATCCTTTTTGGTGATCATAATATCGATAGACGGTTTGTCTAGACTACTGGGAAAGGGCACTGAGGGCATGGCATGCAACCAGCCAATACCTTCGCAGACAGCCCATGGCCAAGGCAAGGGAGTTGAGTTTCGAAGCAATCCCGTGGGCCTGCGATGCTGCCCAGGTAACTGAGCGCATGCACCCCACCCCAGGCAAGACGGCAGCAGGAGAATGTTCTTACACTGAGCACCCACAACCCCTGCAATGTAGTTGGATAAGACCTAAAAAGCCCTCCTACCTGCTTTCAGTACCAGATTGGGGATGGGACTAGGGGCAGGCAGGCAGATGCACAATATAAGTTAAAATGGCAGCATGGAGAGGTGCTGTCAGTCTAGCCTGGGGTAAAGAAGAGATTGAAGCGGAGGTGAACCCACCCAAAGTGAACAAAAGTTTAGGAAGTTAACTGGTCATTCTGAGAAAGCACCCTCCCATACCCAAAAGTAATATAAACCCAGAGAACAAAGAAATCTCTCTCTTGCATGTGGCTTCTGCTCAGGCCCTGCACCAGGAAAGTGTACTGGCTGTCCTCTCCAAGGGCCACATGACCTGAGCCAGCCCACTGCCCATGGCCTCCAGGAGGGAGTCTCAGTCTCTCTCCCTCTGTGTCTCTCTCCTGGTGGAGCATCTGCTCGTGCCTTTGCATGCACGCTGGCCAGCAGCACAGGACTGTGTGACCCTAGAAACCACAAGGCCAATGGTGGTGCAGGCTCCATGGGCTGCCTCCAGTGGCAAACTGAAGCAGGACGGAAGTGGGGAGCAAGCTAAACTACAAGGCAGCCACCTCAGGATCCAAAGGATGGTACTTTTAAGATGGAGCAGGAATTCTAGACACTGGCTTCAGTTTTGGTCTTGCTGAAGACAGCAGGGTTTTTTCTGGGCACAGCTTTGTGAAATTTATCTTAGCAAAATCATCTACTCCCATATCATCTACTATTATCAATCTGAACCTAGCTTTCAAAATTTTCATATCAGATCTGGTTGTTTTTCTTAACTGTTCCCACATGTCTACCTGTAGGGTAATCTCTAATCATCCAAAATATCCCTAGCATTAAATATGTACAAAGCCGAAGCCACCATCTTTGCCCCAAATACGCTGTTACACTTCAAAGGGCAAGCTTTTCCCCTTGTACCATCAGTGACTTCCAATGTCCCTCACTTCATATGCCATGATTCAATTTTACCAAAACCTCTACATCACTCTTACCACTGCCCTTATACAGACCTTAGTTCAACACTGAGCTCTTCAAATACTCTTTAACTACCCTCTCATGCAAATTAACTGTCCTCTTATAGACAGTCCCAGAATCATTTCTAGAAGAATTTATTTTGGCATAGGCATGGATATATTTACATTTATATACCCAATTCTTTTTAAAAAGTACATGACTGTCTAAAATATTTAACAATTAAGATTAAATTTTACTGGCTACAACTTATGTCCTCTACAATTCATTAATGTGTAGCCTGTCCTTCAATATGCTTACCTATGCATCCTATATGCCAGATACACTCGGATTATATGCTACTCCTCAATTATCCTCGACATTTTCAAAGGCCAAGAGATCTATTTCTCCCATAGTTTCGGCATGTGAAACAAGATTAAAGCTGCTTACTGAAAAGGTAAAATGGTAATGTGAAGGACAGACTACTAGAGAAAATGAAGTTACACAAAGATATATAAATCTAGAAGTCATCTAAATATTCAATGTGAAAAATTCATATCTAAAAGTTCAAAAATAATTGGAAATTAAATAATTTGTATTAAAATTATTATGGATTAATGATTATAAATAAAATTAGAAATATTTGTGGAAATTAAGCTAAAGCAGCATTTAAAGGAAAATTTATAGTCTGAAAGGGTGCATTAGGAAATATTAATTATTTAAGGAGGAAATAATATAAATCTTAAACTCATTCAGATAATAGAGGCTACAGAATACATTGCAACTAATTTTACATTCCAGGAATAGAAAACCAAAAACCACTACAAATTGTGTAACTAAACACAAAACTCCTTAAGAAAATACATCCAACTGCACAAAAAATGGGTTGTACATCATGAGAAACAAAGTTTTTCCATGGAATGCAAGGTTAATTTACTGTTTATCAACCAACATAATTTACCATGTAATAAAAAAATGGAGAAAAATATATCATCACTTCAAATAGATTTTTTAAAAGAATTTTATAACATTCAAAACCTTTTCATGCTGAGGGGGTAAAGCCCATTTTACAAACTAGGAATTGAAAGAGACTTCCTAAACTTTAGGAAGGGCACCTGTGAAAATCATTCAACTAAAGCTGGGGATAAAACAAGTATGTGCTCTCTTATGAATTCTATTCAATACTATAAACCATTGCCCTAACCAGCTTAAAGAGACAGCAAAAAGAAAGAAAAGGTTTGAAAAGGAAGGAATAACAGTCTTCATTTGTAGTCATGTTCACGGATATAATAATTTTAAGACTTTTAGGGAAAAAAAACCTACTGAATCTTATGAGTTTGACAAGTTTCTTAAATACAAGAAATTACTAAAAATTAATCTATGTTTCTATATACTGGCAATAACCAACCAGAAAATTAAGGTAAAGAAATAGTATCATTTACATGTGCATTATAAACATGAAATATTTAGCAATACATTAAAAAATATATATCTATATAATGAACACTATAAAACATTGCTAAGAGAAATTAAAGACTAAATAAGTGGAGAAATATACAATGTTTACAGAATTTGACACTCAATATTGTTAAAATATCTACTTTCTTCAAATTGACTTTATAAGTTTAACACAAAAATAATGTCAGCAGGCTTTTTTATGGATATTGACCAGCTGCTTATAAAATGTCTATGAACAAAAGAAAACAGTATTAGCAAGATAATTTTCGAAAAACTATAGGCGTTTATACTGTTTGAATCATACTATACAATTAGAAATCAAGCGAATTTTTAGGTTACTAAATGAAGAAAGAATATCTTTTCAACAAATGATGCCAAAACATCTGGCTACCCCCAGGAACAGAAACAACAAAGAAACTTGCCTTTTGCCATATACAAATTGTTTAATTCAAAATGAATCATGAAGGCTTAGACGTAAAAGTTGAAATTATGACACTTGGAAAAAAACATAGGAAAAAAAAAAATCAGATGAACTTGGGGTACGTAGAGAATTCCTAAAAGGAACCATAAAAGAAAACCAGCCCTGACTGGGTGGCTCAGTTAGTGGGGAACCCATAAACTGAAAGATCGCAGGTTCGATTCCCAATCAGGGCACATGTCTAGGTTGCAGGTTCGTCCTGGTTGGGGCGCGTACAAGAGGCTAGCGGGGTAGGTGGGGTTGGAGGGGAAGGCAGGAGGGGACAGGAGAGGATGCAAATAACTGTAATTGAACAACAATAAAGTAATTATTAAAAAAAAAGAAACTATAAATCTTAAAAAAAAATAAAATAAAATAAAGGATCTGCGGATTGAGCGCCGGCTGGGAACCAAAGGGTCCCAGTTCGATTCCCAGTCAGGGCACATGCCTCGGTTGCAGGCCAGGTCCCCAGTGAGGGCCATGTGAGGAGCAACCATACATTGCTGTTTCTCTCCCTCTCTGTCTCCCTCCCTTCCCCTCTCTCTAAAAATAAATAAATGAAATCTTTAAAAAAAAAAAATAAAGGATCTGTAATTTTATTTAAAAAAAAAAAAAGGAGGCAACTGATCAATGTTTCTCTCCCTCTATTTCTCCCTCCCTTCCCTTCTTTCTAAAATCAATAATCATGTCCTCAGGTGAGTATAAAAAAGAAAAAAGAAAATCATAACCATTAAAAAATTAAAAAAGTGGACACAATCAAAATTTACAAAATCCGCTCTTTAAAATGTATTATTTGTTAAATGAAAAGGTAAGCCACAAATTGAAAAAAAATAATCACCATACATATAACTGACAAACAGTTTTCTTATAGGATATATAAAGAACACTTACAACTCAATAAGACAAAGTAATTTAAAATAATGGGCAAAAGTTTTGAACAGACACTTCACAAAGGATACACAAATGACTAGTAAGTACACAAGAGAAAAACTGAAATTAAAACTACAAAACGCTATCACTATATAACCACTGAAAGGCTGCAATTAAAAAGAGTGACAATACCAAGCACTGGCAAGGATGTAAAGCAAATGGGACTGTCACACCTACGTACCTGGTTGGAGTATAAAATCTATAGCTACTTTAGAAAATTATTTGGCAGTTTCTTGTAAGCTTAAATGTGTACTTACAGCAGCAACTAGCAATTCCACTCCTAGATATTTCCTCAAAAAAGAACATATTTACACGGAATTATATTGTATGAAATGCCCATAGTTCTTTTAGTCATAGAGCCAAACAATGGAAACGACCCAATATCCACCTATGGACAGTCAATAAGACTCAGCAATGAAAAGTAACAAATGAGTGATACACACAACAATGTGGATGAATATTAAAAGTTTATACTAATCAAAAGAATTCAGATATTAGAGTACCTATTACAGAATTCCATTTGTATGAAACTGTATATTATGCAAAACTACCTATAATAACAGAAACCAGAGGAGCAGTTGCCTAAGGTCAGGTGCATGGACTTATGGAGGAACTGACCATAATGAATCATAAGGGAATTCTCTGAGATGATAGAAGCTGTCTGTATCTTGATTATAACAATTACACAAGTATACACACCTGTCAAAACTCATCAAACTGTGTATTTATTTAATTGGGTATATCTTATTACACATAAACTATACCTCAATAAAGTTTATTTAGTAAGTTTTTAGAAATTAAGTAGGCAATGACAGGGAAGAAAGTAATTAAAATACTCATGTGCAAAAAATAAGCTCATATACCAAATAGGTAAATACCCTCCTCAAATCAATAGAGGACAGATAAGCAATAAAACACTGGATAAGAGACAAGTACTTCACAAAAGTGAAAAACAGATAATACATAACGAACAGGAGAAAAGATGTACAGCTTCATACATAAATAAAATCCAAAATAAAAACACAATGAGGTAACACTACACTACTAGCAGAATGCTAAAATAAAAATCACTAGTCAGTTGTTGATGAGAACGTGAATTACTGGGAACAGAGATACACTGATGTTAGGAGCTGCGCGCACTGCTGTGAAACAGCGTGGCAATACCTATGAAAACTAAAACATGATTATTTTACGTTAAGTAATTCCAGCCTACTCAAATGCATGAGCATGTCCATCAGAAGACTGACTTGAAAATGGTGAAAACAGCATTACTCCTAAGAGTTAAAAACTGAAAACAACCTAACTGCCAATCAACAAAAGAGATTATGAACAACAGTCTACTCATGTAACAGAAAACTATTATACAGCATTCAAAACAGAAAAATTTAACAAACTGAATGAACTTCACAAACGTAATGTTGAACTAAAAATACCAGATTAAAACACAATTTACGGTTCCATTTATATTAAAGTTCAAAATTTGGTTTAAAAAAATTACAATGCTAAAAAACTTAAATATTAAAAAAAAAACAAGTCATTCCATAAAATCAGAACAGTATAACACTATTTAGCTTAATAAAGCAAAACTGGGTTTGGATTAGAGAGAAATACTTAAGAGGGCTTCTCACAAGCATTTTCTTTACATATCAACAGAGGAAGGTAAATTAATCACGTTAAAAATCATGTTCTAGAATTAAGGTTCAGTCTGTTTTATGAGAAACAGATTATTAAGCAAATTTTCATTAAGTTTGCATATTGTTGTGAAATAAAAATGAATTTCAGTTAAACATTTCAAAGCTAAAATCTTTAAAAATATTATATAGGCCCTTCTCCTAATTTAGTAACATTTAATTTAACTAAGCAATTAAAGTACATTGTATTTTTACATTTTTTAAAAAACATACATGTTTTTAAAAACAAATCATAAAGTAAATACTTATATAAATAAAAGAAAGTTCTCTCTCCCACCTCCTCTTTGTTTGGCCAGTAGTTTTCTAAGGAGTTGCTGGGGAGCGGGGTGGGGGCAGGCAGGTCATGGTTAACAATAAAACACAGCTCCTGTGTACAGTAAGTGGGACCACACTCCAGAGCATTCGTATGAGGACATAGAGTCCTACGTTCTATCTTTTCCATGGCTAAAGAGTGTTATATTTTTAGTTAACGAAACACACTTTATGACAAACACCTAAATGTGTACTACCTTATCTCCCAATTTGTCCTCAAGTCACACTATAAATTACTTGTCTAATTAGAAATCCTTTGAAAGGGAAATCACCTAAGGGACAAAAAAATTAAGCAACTTTTCAATATTTCACTTTTGGAGGTCTTTGCACTTAATCCCCTTAACTCGGATTTAAAATCGAATCAGGGGAAAAAGAAAAAGGCTATCCACAGAAGTCTTACAAAGACTCCTGAAAAACAGACATAGAAAAATGAAAGCGTAAAAACCTCAATAGCAAACGAAAGTCAACCACTGACAATGTGTGACAGCCACCTTTAATTCTGAAGTGATTCTTCTGTCATCCAACGACTCAAAGTATTGATTTCTCTCAGCATGAAAAAGCCTAAGCCAATGAAACAGCTATAGCATCATCCCACCCGATAATAGCATTCAAGGTTAAAACAGGCAGAACACTTATCAAAACAAAGTATCTCTTCCATTTCTTATTGTTTTAATGGACTGGATGCAGTGGGTTGGGTTCTTATCTCTACAAACGGCAGTCTTCAAACAGTATTTTAAAATAACTTGAAAAATAATATAGGTTCTAATTTTTTACCTTAGGCTTTTGATAATTTAAAAAAAATGTGTTTTAAAATGCTTTTAGATGATATTTGAAAAAGTGAGATAACACTAAGAAGGCTACAGTTTCTACCTGTGTGTCAAATCCACAGAGAGTATTCTGTTTTTATTCTTTCTTTACAGTTGCTTACTAACAATAAAAATGTCTTAGGTAAATACCAAAAGCTGATTTCTTCAACAATGCCTGCATACATCATATATCAGTTTGGTAAATAAAGTAAAATATGCTTAGTATCTGTGATCAATAAAATTAACCTGAAACTTAAACAACAGGTAGGGTTAAACCCAAATAACTGTATTTTTTAAAATCATAATATAAGACAGTAATGTATCTTAATATAACATAATATATAGTAATTATACCCATATACACAGAGAGAGAGAAATCGAGAAGCTTTAATTTCTTAAGCTTTACTTTTTTGTAATTTGCACAAGAGCTGGATGGTCTTAAGCAAAATCCATCATCTTTTAACTCAACAAACCCACTTAACCTATGGATTTTTTTAAGCATACAAAACCAGGGTCTCTTACTTGTTTAAGGCTAATATCACTAAATATAAATATTATCTACAAACAAGTTGTCTTATGCTTACATTTCAAATCAAAGTAGTTCGACAATATGCAAGAAAACAAACACATAAAAGTGATTACTTTTTTGAAAATGAAAACAAAAAAGTGGTTTTCTTATGAAAACCATAATGCACACTGTGGTAAAGAGCGCCAACTCCAAAAACAGACATCCAGAGTTTAAACCTCGGCTCTGACACATTCATGCTTGTGCACGTTATTTGAAACCCCTGCGCCTCAGTGTCCTCATATAAAAAACCATATAATGTGGTACACTTTTCAGAAATACCAGAAAAGAATAGACACGAAACAGTTAAAACGTTACTAGGCACGTGGTAGTGACACCATACATCTACTGTAGGCTTAGTCAGGACACAAACAGTCCCTTTCTTCCACCTTTCAGTGTTTAGAGACAGGGCAATAAAAATAATTATAATATGAGATACTGCTAAAAGAGACATATGTTGTGGGTTTGGGAGAAGTAAAAAAGAACTACGTAGAATCAGGGAAAGTTACACAGAGGAATTAAAGGCTAAGTAACGAACAACCAAGAACAAACAGCTCATTTAAGATTAAAAAAAACATAAAAATAGCACAATAAGAAGGCAAAAATCATAGCTAAAAGAATAAGCTTAAGTAAATAGCTGTTATAAAACAAAGATAAGAGTAACAGAGTAAGACATGTAATTACCAAGGCCTTTTCCTTTTAAATATCCTGTATAAGTTTGTTGATATTTTCTATGGGTGCCTAATATATTGTTTCCTCCATTAAAATTATTCTTCAAAGGATTATATAAATCATATAAATAGTTGACTATATTTATATTGCTTAGCTGAATATTGTAGTATTGCTGGAACTTCTTTAATTGTTATTCAAATATACTAACAGACTAGTTCAAAATAACACATCTGAGGTTCATCTGGTTTTAGATACTGCTTCCCAAAATATCTGTAATAAAGAACACATTTATTATTTTACTTTTTAAAATACACTGAAAACTGATACTTTTTGAAATAGTCTGACAATGCCAGACATTCAAGCTACAAAAGATTCTAAATACGTATTCAATCTGTAGTTATCTCTTTGTGGACTAGTAAAAAGCAGCTTGGTCAACTGACCACATTTAAGGCGAACTAGTGTAACAGGTAGATAAAAGGAAACTACTTTTATCAGCTGAAGTACTGTCATCTTGCTCTCCATAATAAAATACTTCTCTTGTATTCAGAACTGTGCTAATGAACCATAACAAAAATAATATTCTAATTTCATAAGAGCAAATTCTAAGTGATAAATAAGTATTGTATGAAATACACTATGAAGATTTTAAATTTGCTATCTTTCTTATTTATTTCTTAAATAAAGTCTTCATTTTAAAGTTCATTAAGAAAAGGCAATTTTTACAGTGAGACATGAGTTGGTCAACTGTTAAGATAACTATGACATATCATAAATTGAAATCTATGAGGAATATATTCAGGCCTTTTGGAAAAGATTTTTATTTATTTATTTTTAAATAATTACTTTATTGTTGTTCAATTACAGTTGTCTGCATCCTCTCCCCTCCCCTTTCCCCACCCCCTCCAACCCCACCTCCCTTCCCTGCCTCCCTCCTCCCCCTTGGTTCTGTCCATGTGTCCTCTATAGTGGTTCCTGAATGGAAAAGATTTTTAATAGCATTAAGAGATCCAGTCTCCTATCAAGAATATATTTTATATTATTAGAATATACTAAGAAAATAAAGAAAAAATATTTTTCAGTTTGGAAATAATTTGGTCAGCACTGCTCACAGGTAGGAGTTAAATTTTACCTATGTTATACTTCCTTTGCTTTCTTTCTTGCTTCCAATCTTTAATGGAGTGCCCAGAATATACTAGCTCTGTTATTTGCATCACTTATAATTTTCAAAGGCAGAAACATCAGCTCATGTAAAAGTGGTCTTCCTTTGCCCCAACAATGATATCTCTTTTAATTCCACAAATAACCCTAAAAATTACCATACTTGTATATGTGTCATATACATTCACTCTGTACAGGTATGTACATTGTCTGTTCAAAAGGTACCCATTAAGACTGAAAACAAAAAAATGCTATGAGCCCAGCTTTTAATCTGGTCATTATCAAAAAGCTAAAATAGAAAGTGAGATGAGTTAAAACACATTCTGGAAGAACCTCTAAAAATAGTGCACTCCAGACTGAATACACCAGACACTGGAAACATACTGAGGAGCATAATCACTGCATTACCCAGGTGTGTAGAATATATACCACAACATATATGGGTAGACCAGGCTGGGAGTTTCCCTCAAGGAATTTGAGGTCCCATTGTCATTCGACCTGAGAAAGGCAAACCTTGAACTACGAAAGAACCAATACTCTTTTCTCTCTAAGACTGAAGGCAGGTAGACCTAGACTATAATAAACGCGAAAGTGGTTAAAGAAACTCTCTGTCAGGGCGCTGAACTAGCCCCTGGAACATGGCAAAGGGACCAGGGCTACAGAGAAAGAGGTCAAGAAAGGGTCAAGTGAAAACCTCCCATGCAGAATCATGACCTATGAATTCCAGGAGATGCAACATCCAGTATTGAGCTTATTTTCCTTTTCTGCATTGTTATGCCCTCTACCATTGTGCGAAACACCACCTGTATGATAGTAAGACGCGGCTTCCTGAGCTCCAACACGGCCATAGTCTGGATCAAAGCCCTGTGGGAGAGGGAAGAGTCCCAGATGGACTGTGGGACATAGAAGCATTCTTTGGATATTGACAGCGATTACTTAAATAGTTATGTAAATAATAACTGCTTCATTGTTGAATACAACATGGAGTCACAGCAGCAGGCATTTTGTCAAATCCATCTACTCTTCACGAAATTACTGCAGGCAGGCACCGTTATTACCATGATTTTAAGATGAGGCAATGGAGGGGAATGTCAAGTAAAGTGATGCTCAAGGTGATGCAAGAAAAGCTTCTACGTTGCATGAAGCGAGAAATGCCAGCTGTTCAAGCTGGATGCAGAAAAGGAAGAGAGATGCTGGAGACCTAACTGTGAACATCTGTGGATACTGGAGAGCTTCAAAGAATTTTAGAAGGTTAATCTATGTTTTACAGAACACAATAAAGCCTCTCGCTGTGTCAATCAGGAAAAGCTACAGGCTGTTCTGGAAGAAACGAGAGTGCCTTGGCACTTAAGGGTCCTGATACATAATCCATATTGTAAACAGGAAGCCACTCTGAGGACAGAACAGGGAGAGACAAAATAATTTCCTACAGGCAAAGATGTCAGGCAAGGGTGCACTTTATCACCTTATTTGTTTAATTTGTACAAAACAAAAACTTAACATACTAAAAACTGGGCTGGACTCAGAGGAAGGAAGAGTAAAAACTGACCGAAGAAATATCAGTAACATAGATATACAGATGATACCATCTTACCAGCAGGAAGTAACAATGATTTGAAATGAATTCTGATGAAAGGGAAAGAACAAAGCACCAAAGCAGGATTGCATTTGATTATTAAGAAGACAAAAATCACGACAGAATAAACAAACAACTATAACACAGACAATGAAGATGCTTAAATTGTTACAGATGTTGCTTACTTTGCTTGGTCAGTTCCAGTGGATACTGCAGTCACAAAATCAAGAGAAGGATGAGACTCAAAAGGCCAGTAAGGGGAGAATTAGGAAAGATCATGGAGAGCAAAGATGTGTCCTTAGACACCAAAATCACACACTCATATTTCCAATTCCCATGTACAGATGCGAAAGTAGGACAGCGAAGAAGGCTGACAAAAAAACCGGTTCACTTGAAATATGGTGTTGGAGGAGGGCTCTACAGATACCTTGAAATGTCAGAAAAACAACCAAGTGGGTCCTAGAGCAAATTAAACCTGAAAAAGGCCAAAAAATTAAAAATTAAAAATTAAAAAGATAAAACTAAAGCTGTCCTACTTCAGGCACATCATGAGAAGGCAGGGCTCTTTGGAAGAGAGAGTAATGCTGGGAAGACAGAAGGCAGCAGGACGAGAGGAGGGCCAGCTGTGCGGTGGGCTGACTCCACACAAGAAGCCATGGGCTTGAGGCTGCAGGCGTGGAGCAGGGCTGCTGAGGACAGGACCGTGTGGACATCCCTCATTCATGCAGTCACCAGGAGTTCGAGCTGACTCAACATATGTAAGACACAACGCGCTCTTAGCTCACACAGCCAGCAGACGACAGAGCCAAGATCGATGCACAAGGTTATCTGACGGGGCCGTCAGAACTATGCTAAACTGCACCCTGTAACCATGTGCTCTCATTGACTGGGCACTCGAACTAGAGTGATCTGGACATTAAAAAGTACTAGAATACTCCTTTAGTTAACGGTGCTAGCATTTGATCACTTTCCTGATTATTTACAGCATCATTTTTCCCTAAGGTAAAGAAAATAATCTTGACAGAAAAGGTACAATTTTAAAAATTACATTGTCAAGCTTACCATTTCACTATTCCTGCCCTATAGATGGAGAAATACATAAAAAGAGGTTAAGAAGGATATCCAAAACCATAATGCTTACAAGGAAACATCAAACTGGGATGAGAATTTCTGTTCTAATACTTTGCTATGATGACTTAAGATCTACTAATCAACCATCTCTTCGGAAATGACAATTGATTATGCAAACTGAATATCAAAAAGGAATATGACAAGACAATGGGTGCATTAATCACCAGTGGAGACCCACCATGGAAAACAGAATGGTTTCAGTTTTAGCTTCAAAAAAGTTAATTTTTTTAAGATTTTATTTATTTATTTTTTTAATACTGATTTTATTTTAAGATTTTTTTTTTATTTATTTACTTTTGGAGAGAGGAGAAGGGAGGGAGGAAGAGAGGGAGAAAAACAGCAATGTGTGGTTGCCTCTCACTGGGGACCTGGCCCGCAACCCAGGCATGTGCCCTGACTGGGAATCGAACTGGGACCCTTTGAATCCCATCCCGCGCTCAATCCACTGAGCTACACCAGCCAGGGCATATTTATTTATTTTTAGAGAGCGGGGAGAAAAAGGAGAAAGAGGGAGAGAAACATCAGTGTGTGGGTGCCTCTCAGGCATCGAACTGGCGACCCTTTGATTCACAGTCCGGCACTCAATCCACTGAGCCACACCAGCCAGGGCTATAGGAGACATTTATTATATAAAAAATTAAAAGTAAAAAAATATTTAATGCCTTCTATTAGAGGTTTTAGATAATGCTGACATTATAGGTTATTTCTGAGGCAGCACAAAAAGTTAAGAGTACCAAGAAGGTATTCCTATGAAAGATCTAAACTTTTGATAAAGGAAACGAAAAACAGAAAGACGACACTACAAAGAGAACCACGAGAAGTAAAAAGTTAATCAGAAAAACACTGGGTAAGAAATCGAGCCCCCAAAAAAGCAAAATGAAAAATCAAAACATTATTAAAATTTTTAATTTTTTAAAAATGAAAAAGGAGGGGTGGGTTATTGATGTCAAATGATGCAGAGATCAAGGGAGACAACTGATGAAAAAGAGCCACCAGAAAGCATAATCAGATCATTAACAACATTCGAGAGAACATTTTTAATTTATTTGCTCCAGGATTGAAAAGGAAAAGGGAAGACGAGAAGCCAGGCAGCAAGACACTGAAAAGTAAAGGGGGCGAGAAGGTAAATACCAGGCTAACAAAAAGCTTGACAGAATGAAAAAGCAAAGTAAAAATGGAAGCTTGGGGATTCTACCAGCATTTAACAAGGTTACCCAGCTTCAATATATGATAATTAGAGGAATATAGATATATCAACACGGAAAAGCTAAAACGTACTCAAAAGAGAGACAAAAATAACTCCCAATATATTAAAATAATATATACCTTGTTAAAAGAAAACCACAAAGGGTAGTCACTAATTATAAGATAGCCAATGACATCAAGTAAAAATAAAACCTTTCAATCAAAACCACTCTTAACAGTAAGCTGCCTATTTCATACTTAATGAAGGCCTGGAACTGAAAGTTCATGGTATTCTGGAAACAGGTATCAAGGCAGATCTCGCAAGTAACAGAGGCGCATCATCTGAGGATCTTTTTCACATTAAGAACCCTATTAGAAAGAAAACACTAAAAGGTAATTGAATTTCCCTCAGTTATCTTCATCTCTGTCAGCTCCTGCTACAATAACTTACTCTCCAGAGCAGAGATAACTCAATTCTGTCCAGCAAGCATATGTTATGAATCTCCAAAGCAAACTTGTCTAAATCATTCTGGTCTTCTATCAAGGTTGGCTGTGGATATGAACTCTGACAGAAAGCAAACAAATATATTTTTATCTTTTCAATAATTCATTTCTTCATGCTTTGATGGAAGAAATCAGGAGATGAACATATGAACTACAATTATAAAGTAATCTGAAATGGTTCCCATCATTTAAATAAAAACACTTAATTATGAAAACAATTATTAGTATATAGCAGAATTGTTAAACTACCCTGTGTCAATTTCTTTATATAGTTTTATCTAATAGTTTGAGATTAAGAAAAAAAGACTATTAATCAGGTGCTACTTATAATGATCTCACAAATACTATTTCAACTATTTAATCCTTGAATAGCTTGTAGTAAAATATATTTTAGAAAATACAATACTAGAAAATTCATTTTCAAAAAAGTATTTATGGATAACTTAAATAACAGGTCTTACAAGAAAATGTATTGCCTATCTGTATTCTAAACAAGCTATTTAAAACAGAAATGAAGGAAAAATAAATGGCAGTGGCATGAGAAATCCTGTGTTTCTCAACTTAAGTTACAATCTACAAAACACCAAAATTATTCAAAACATAAGACTAATTTAAATTTAAATAACTAATGAACATACCATTGCTCTGAAAAGCTTTAATTTAGATTAAATTTCTCAAAAGAAGACACTGACTTGGCTATGCTAGCCACAAAAACAATGATAATGACAATCACTAATACAGTTTACAATGTGTTTTAAGCCACATTATAAAATTTTACTCTCCATGATACATCTTTAATTAAGGTGTCATTATATCCACTCACAGAAGGGAATCTAAGACTAAGAGAGGTTCACTACGTTTTTCCTAAGACTTTCTAACTGATAAACAGCGGAGCCAAAAACCGGAAGAGGTTGTCTAGCTCCACGTGCCCACTCCAACCCCGTGCACATGGCTTCACATTTAGTTACCCTTAAGCACCGGAGAGAAGCTCAGACAAGGTAACCAACAATGTTCCTCGCTATTTTTTAATGTAAAGTGTTCTAACCTGCATATTATAGTTTAAGCCGCCTATTCCTTCATTTCGAGCACAACCAGCACTTTTTGGATTGGGGAACTCAGATCTGTAATTTGAGAGCACCACTCATGGATGGCAATTTGAAATAATATTGTAAACTATTACTCTTGGTGGTCGTAGGGTAGAAAGTAGTTCCACCATGGCCTTTCTCATTTAATCCTTTCTATTTCCATAGAGAACTAGTGTTCCCACTTTTAATCAGAAAAATAATCCAAATACATAGGCTGTAATTAGCATTCATTTACTGAACGATTATTTACTGAGCACCTACTATGTGTAAGGCAATGGACCAGGCACTATGGATATGTGATAAAAAGACACCAGAAAAGGAACTGCGAGGTGATTACTGAAGAGAGAATAGGATTCCAATAAAAGTTGAGACAGGAGAGGGTAGTCAACAGCATTAGATATTGAGATGATGTGTATTAAAATGAAAACAAAGACCGATGAATACTGGGCTTGGTTATATTGAGGTCACTGGTGATCTCAAGAAGTTTCATGGGGGAGTGAGTGGTAGTGGGTTAGAAGTCTGACTGCCATGAAGCCAAAGTGCCCTGAGGAGGCTCAGAGGGAAGAGAGAGAATGCACGAGTGTGGAAAACTAATTAAAGACTGACTACTAGAACAATAGAAAAATAAGAGGCAGGAGAGTGGAATCAAAAGAAGGTTCTGAGTTCATTTTTCGCTTGCTTAAAGATAAAAGATATTGTGACATGTCCCTGTGCTTTCCCACTAGGAAAGGAAGACTGATTCACAAAAATTAAGACAAATAAGCAGAGTCTTGAGAAGTGAGAGGGGGAAGGGCTCTAAGAAACAACCAATCAGATTGGCCTCTATCTAATGGGACAGAAAAAACCCCAATGTATAATGATTAGTTTGGTGGTAGATTCAGCATTCATTGCAAGCTGATGAGATCTACCTTTTTTAAAGATCTTATTTATTTTTAGTGCAAGGGGAAAGGAGGGAGAATAACAGGGAGAGAAACATCCATGTGCAAGTCAGTTGCCCCTCGAATGCCCCACAGCTAGGCACCTGACCTGCAAGCCAGGCATGGGCCCTGACCAGAATCCAGCCACAGCCTTTCACTCTGCACGATGCCCAGCCCACTGAGCCATGCCAGCAGGGTTGATGGGATCTACTTTTGTAAGAAACATGGGTTAAGAGCTTCACATGGCAATATGAGTAAACTGGAGCATTTCATTTTCTTTGGGGGTGGCAGGAGTATGCATTAGTTTACTCGGGTTATATAGGAATTCAGGCCTTCCAGAGAAACTTAGGATGACTGGGAGTTACTAAACACCTAATAAAGTTTAAGTGCATAAATGGAATGTTAAATAAATTAGTTCAACTGAATACTTGGCAAAGAATTCAGTAACACTCCATAGTTAAGACAGCTTGGTACTATTATCTTCTACATATGTGACTCAAGCACAGTGAGTGACACTATAATTGTAACTATCTATCAGCTAATAACATCAAAATATAACACATATCAAGATATAACTTATCTAGGCATTAAATCTGTATTACCAAATTGCTACCAAATATGTCTATGCACAGTACCCCAAAAGTCAAACCCTCAATGTGTTGTAAACTATTCTCAATTTTCCCTCCAACATGGTTTTTCTCCTCATTTTCTAATCTAAGAGGATTATAGTATCTACCAGTTCAGGTAAAACTATTTTTTTTGCAATACTCAGCATACTCACTACATTCATAAACTCAAAGATATTTTTTAAAATAATGTCAAAGTGAAATTCACATAAAATTACACACTTTAAAATTTAAATTATTGTGATAATTGATCATGTTTTACAGCTATATCATATTAGTTTAAATAAACTAAACTTTGATAGACAAATATTATAACAAAAAGATTGCCATGAATTATGTACACCACATTTACAAGGCAGGGTCCAATGTCATACACAACATAATTTTTTAATAAACATCCTGTTTACAGCTGTAAGATTAAAAAATAAGGTTAGGATGTACACCTAATCAATGATGTCATGACATCCAAGGAAGCCCTACATAAATCAAAAGCAGAAGATGTCAAGGATACCCACTCCGAAGATAATCACGCAATGAACTCCGGAGCTGTGCATTTCAGATCTACACTGGCATCAACCCCTTGATAATAAATGAAACAAGTCAGCTACTTCACAACCACAAAAGGCATATTAAATACATGACATCTCCTTTTTCCATGAGGAAGTAACTAGCAGGAGATAAAGTTCAGATATATTATTGAAGAATTCACAGCATAAATTCAAGGCTGAATATAGATAACCTTTAGAATATAAGCTGTCTAGGAAAATATATGTTTCATCCTGTGTAGAGTATTATTTAAGATTTAAGAGCCATGTAGTTAAAAATATATTAAACATGAACATGCCTCAATCAATTGGGCTTTATGGCATAAACAAAGAAAATTCTCTTTTCTGTCAAAATAAGAATAGTAAATTAAAAATACATGTTTGCTCTCTTAAAAGTGATTCTCATGTGGAACAGTTGAACAAATCCGTTTTCTCCACTAAAAATTAGGTTAACAATAAACGTTTTAGAAAAACTTGCTTTTATTTAGGCATTGTATTATCATGCTTTATAATATTACAATATTACAAATCTCAAAGCAAGGTAAAGATTAACATGAAAAACTGTACTAGATAAAGCATAAAATTAAATAGCTCAAAATAAAGCTACTATATGCCAGAAATAAATCCTATTCATGCACTTTATAGAAATCTAATGAATGTGATTCAAAAGCATAGATTAGAAATTAAGAGATAAATTGCCTAGATCTGAATTCTAGTTGTAACTCTGGGCTATTTCCTCCTTATGCTATTTCCTCGCTTATAAAATGAGATGCAGTAACAGGACTAACTCAAAGGTTTAGTGTAAGGGTTAAATCAGTTAAAATGCATAAAAAATTCCATAGCAGTTCCTAGCAGAATATAAGGACTCAAACAAGATTAGCTACTGTAGTCACCATCATACCTCAATGAAATAATAAATCTAGAAACTGTCTGAAGCATTTTAATCTCTTGAATAACACAATGTTTTAAAAGTATTTTAATCTCTTGAATAACACAGTTTTTTTTAAGTATTTTTCCTCTTTTCAATTCTTGGTTATAAAATTCTCACAATATGCCTCAATTCCCTTTTTATCATTTTCCAACTATTCTTCTCAAATATTTACTACATGATCTTTCATCCTATATCCTCACTCCACCTGGAAGATTTTTTTTGTATATGCTGTCCTTACACTGTTATTTTAATTAGTATTGTTTATGTGGAAAGACAAGTACTACAGCCTCACCGATCTTTTTTTCATAAATCTTAGGGCTATACTAAAGCATTTATTTCCAGATATTATAGCTCTAAAGCTGATAATTAAATTCTAATTTACTCCACTGTTATTCTAATAGAATGGTATGCTAATGCTATCTTATTAAATGTACATACTAATTTTAAAAAAATCAAACATTTCTGTGACATTAACATTTTCTCCTTTTGAGCCCTGGCGGGTGTAGCTCAGTGGATAGAGCGCGGACTGGGAACCAGAGGGTCCCGGTTCGATTCCCCGTCAAGGCACATGCCTGGGTTGCGGGCCAGGTCCCCAGTGAGGGCCATGTGAGAGGCAACCATACATTGCTGTTTCTCTCACTCTCTGTCTCCCTCCCTTCCCCTCTCTGTAAAATAAATAAAATCTTTAAAAAAAAAAATTTTTTTTTCTCTTTTTGAAAATAAAGAATGCTATGGAGACAACTGGAAATATGAATAAGTAAAATAATAACATTGTATCCATTTTCATATTCTGATTTTATAATTGTACAAGATTAAAACAAGAAATCTCACTAAAATAATTATAGATAAAAGGGTATTAAGATGTCAACTTACTCTCAAGTTCAAGAAAAATAACAAAAAAAGAAGTAAGGTGACAATAAGATCACAGAATCTAGGAGACTGGAGACCAGGAGTTTTTGCATTACTCTTACAGCTTTCCTGTAAGTTTCAAATTATGTCAGAATACAACTGATCATTCTCATTCTCTCCCTCTCTCCTTCTCTCTCTCTCCTCCCTCCCCGTCCCTCCCTCTCCTTTCCTCTCTCACACAGCAGACATATACACAATGAACAAAATACACTGCCCAGCGTGGAATGATTTTCCAGTAGTTTATATTTTGTTTTGTATTAATAAGATTTTGTTTTTTTTTCAAATACTACCTGTGCATTTCTTATAGAATTTGACCCTAAATATTTTTGTCTTAACTATAAACAGACTCTATTTCTGTTTCTATTTTTCCCTAGCTACTGCTGGCTAGTAAAGAAAAGCTATTAATTTTTCCATATTGATCATGTATCCAGTAATCTTACCAAAGTCCCTATTAATTCCAGTAGAAAATGTTCAAAAATGTCTTAGATTTTCCTAGATCAGCAATTTTCAACTGGTGTGCCAAAAGAATTTTGAAAACATACAACACCTGACTATTTAGTCAGGGACATTGATCTCTTTCCCTTAGATTGTCAAATTAAAAAACACCAACACAACAATATCTGTCTGGCATGAACAAATCAAAATAAAATCTTTACTTCTGTCAGACAGGCAAAAAATATATCTTTTGGTGTGCCACCGAATTTTAGTCATGAGTTTATGGGTGCCACGAGATGAAAAGGTTGCGAAGCACTATTCCAGACCCTAGCATTAACAGTCTGAACGGAACGTCATTTCTTCTTTTCTAGAATTTATATTATCCTGCACTTACAGGAACATCAAAACAGAGTTAAATAATGATGACAGCAGATAACTTTTTTTCCTAATATTCATAGAAATGGCTTTAACCATTTAAAATGATTTTTAGTAAACAGTCTTTATCATATTCAAATTGTTTTCTTACATACATTTTTTTCCTCAGTTTTACTGAGGCTGGTTGCTGAAATTATATACTTCTTTCCTACATTTATCGATATCTTCACATACTGTTTCTATTTTAATTTGTTTTGACATAATTTACTTTCAATGTCACAGTTTCTATTTTAATTTGTTTTGATATAATTTACTTTAAATGTAGAAATCTTAATATTAAATCATCCTTGAATTCCACTAATAAATTCTAAGTGGTCAATGTGTATAATTCTTTTATTACATTGTTGGAATATGTTGGTTAAAGTTTTAGAATTTTGTACCTATATTCTTAAGTGAATCAATCGATCTTTTAGAGTTTTATTTTTTCAATACCATTTTCATTTTATGATGATTGTATAAAATGCACTGGGGAAGTTTTCATCGTTTTTTTTATGTGCCAGAAAATATCAGCAACATTTGAATTATCTGCCTCTAACATGTAAGAAAGTACCCATAATGGTGCTTTTTATTTTTTTCTAATTCTTAGCAAATATTCTTATCAAATCTACTAGTTCACCTTAGGTTTGAAATTTGCTAATTTATATACCTACAATACCATTAGCTTCCTCTATGAATTATCATTTTGTTCCTCATGTTCAGATACCACTGCTGAAATAAGCAATGGTCCCAGGAGGGGTCTGTCACTTGGCCCCCTGAGGACCCAAGAAGCAAGCTCCATGCTCCCCCCTTTCTTCTGCTACAGAGATGAGAGTGCTCTAAAACCACAGAGTCAAGGAACTTCATGCCTCTGTTCAGCATCTCTCGAGAAACCTAGAAGATCTTACCTCTTTCAGAGGGGTTTTCCTTTCCAGTTAACTAACTCTGTCTTGCCCTGAGGGGGCAAAAGTCCTTCACCAATTTACTTTATTGCAAAACTATCAGATTCAATACCCAGCTCCCATGGTTAAAATCAGGTCACAGAAGCTGCTGCAAGTAATGTGCAGAGGAACTGGAGTACAGGGCTACAGAGACTTGCCCCATCGTCCCAGATTCTCCCACAAAGTCGGTCTTAATTCTGGACCGCATGTGTGCCCACACAGTACTGCCATTCCACCTACGCAGTGGTAACTTCCTCACACAACCACATTTAACCTACCTCAAATTCTGCGTGTCTGTGAATATCCTCTGCTCGCTGCCGGCTCAGGATAAATTCAGCTTCATTCGCTACTCTTACTAGATGGTCCTTCATTGTTTGGCTCAGCAACCTATAAAGAGATGAATATTATCCAATAAATACGAGGTCTGTCAGGAAAAAGTCCAGCTACTGTTAATATAACAAGAACAGTTTGCGCAACATTGATGTAACCTGGCAGCCAAGGAGAGTGGAATGTAATGCACATGCGTGAACAATGATGACTTCACTGTACTAGTCAGTAGGGGCCACTGAATGAGCATGTGTACTGTGTGACCATCATATTCAAAATGACTATGCCAGTAGAGCAACAAATCTGCATCATATTTTATTAAGCTTGAACATTCCTCTGTGGAAACGATTTGGATGATTCAGAAGGCTGCAGCTATGGACAACTGGTGATTGGCAGCTTCATCAGGACAATGCATCCACTCAACATCACACCTCTTGCAGAGCTTTTTGGCAAAACATCAAATCACCCAGGTGATTCAGCCCCACTACAGCCCAGATTGGGTGCCCTGTGACTTCTGGCTTTTCCAAAAAGTAAAATCACCTTCGAAAGGGAAGAGATTTCAGACTGTTGATGAGATTCAGGAAAATACGATGGGGCAGCTGATGGTGATTGGGAAAGCTGTGTGAGGTCCCAAGGTGCCTACTTAGAAGGGAACTGGGGCGTCATTGTCCTGTGTACAATGTTTCTTGTATCTTCTTCAGTAACGTCTCTGATTTTCAGAATACATGGCTGGAAAACTTCTGGACAGACCTCTATCTATACACATACACCATATATGATTATTCACTGTGATTGGAAAGGGAAGAATGTTTCTTCTCTTCTCTTATATCATACCCAATGAAGTATCATTACTTCACATTAAATAACTAAAGAATATAACAGCAAAAAGGTATCTTTCTTGCAAGAGCAGATTGCTTTTATGAAACTAGCTATGCAACAAAAACAACTAAAAATGCTTAATTAAAATTATGTTTCAGTTTTTTTTTTTTTTTAAGAGAGGGGAAGGGGGGAAAAAGAAAATGAGAGAAACATCAATGTGTGCTTGCCTCTAGAGCGCCCCCACTGGGGACCTGGCCTGCAACCCAGGCATGTGCCCTGACTAGGAATTAAACCAGCGACCCTTTTGGTTCACATGCCAGCGCTCATACCACTGAGCCACACCAGCCAGGACTATGTTTCAATCATTTTAAAGACACTGTAGCGTTTCCAAGGTAGCCAAGATTTAAGGAGCCAAGATCCTAGAGAAGAAAATATGCCTGACTTTTCTTTGAAGCATTTGTTATTCACAGGTGGGAAGAGAGAAGCTAGGCAGAACTATGTTCAGTCTTACAGAGCTAAGGACAAAACAATTGAATTTTATAACCTGCCAAGGTAGATGGGTCCTAGTAGATTATCCAGGCTTACAGGAGTAACCCAGATATACCTTAGGAAATAAGAAATAGGCCAGGCCTCAAATAAACTATTAAAACAAACCCTCAAACAACATTATGGTGATCTATACTCAGTTTAACTAGCTAAACAAAAAAGCTAAAAAAAAAAAATCAGAATCTCACAGAGTGAGGAGAAAACAACCCAGAAATCAATTCACAAGGGACACAGTAAAAGCCCAGATTTTCATAAGACCTCATAAGGTTGCATGCTAGGAGTAAGCAAACTGAAAATCAGACAAACTCTCACAAAGATTTTTAAAACTGCCTTTTTGACTCAATCAGCTCAGTCCTCAATTAACATTATCAGCACTCAGTCTGACTACTAATTAGAAATCAAAAGGAAATCCTCCCAAGGGGAGATATCATCATCCAGAGAGTTACATTTACCCTCGCAATTTTAAAGACACTTTCCAACATCCAATCACAAATTAACAGATATAACATCAAATGAATAAAAACCAAACAGAAACCAATTCACAGAAAATCAAGACAGTAGTTTCATATCTGAACACTGTAATTAATGTGGCTATACTTAAAAACAGATTCCATAAAAAAGAATTTCAGTAAAATCTGAAACTGTACTCCACAAAACAAACATGAAATTAGTAATAGATTTATCAGCTTATGAAACTCAACTAAAGAAGAACTACCTAACTGAAAGAGGGGTCAGTGACAACTATACAGAAGCAGAGTAAAAAAAAATTTAGGAAAATCTGGCAAAACACTTAACAGACATAAGACATGGTAAAAAGTCTAACGTGCATGTGGTGTGAACAGAGTAGACAATTTAGAGATAATTAGAAAACAGCAATATTTGAAGAGAACTGAGAAAAAAGTTCTCTTCAACAGATGCACAGTTCAAAACACTGGTAATCGGGGTGTTCACAGAAATGGTTGAGTATGGTCCCAAAAGAGAGGAAAAAGTGAACGTTATGCAAAGTGAAATAAAGGAACATGTACAGGGAACCAACAGATACAGGAAGGAAACCAGGACTCAAATCAACGATTTGGACCAGGAGGAAGAAATAAACATTCAACCACAACAGAATGAAGAAACAAGAACTTTAAAAAATGAGGAGATGCATAGGAACCTCTGGGACAACTTTAAACATTCCAACATCTGAATCATAGGGGTGCCAGAAGGAAAAGAGGAACAAGAAACTGAAAATTTATTTGAAAAAATAATGAAGGAGAACTTCCCTAATCTGGCAAAGGAAATAGACTTCCAGGAAGTCCAGGAAGCTCAGAGAGTCCCAAAGAAGTTGGACCCAAAGAGGAACACACCAATGCACATCATAATTACATTACCCAAGATTAAACAGAAGGAGATAATCTTAAAAGCAGCAAGAGAAAAGGAGACAGTTACCTACAAAGGAGTTCCCATAAGACTGTCAGCTGATTTCGCAAAAGAAACCTTACAGGCAAGAAGGGGTTGGAAAGAAGTATTCAAAGTCATGAAAGGCAAGGACCTACATCCAAGATTACTCTATCTAGCAAAGCTATCGTTTACAATGGAAAGGAAGATAAAGTGCTTCCTAGATAAGGTCAAATTAAAGGAAGTCATCATCACCAAGCCCTTATTTCTGTATTTTTCAGACAGTAAGTCACACCTAGGTTTTAGAGGAAGAAAACAGGAAAAAAAATTTTGAAGCAAAAAATGTGGTAAAATATTTAATAACATAAATAACATAATATTTCACCAATGTAAATGTAAACAGAACATTCGGACTATAAGATGCACCCCCACTTTCCTCCCAAACTTGAGGGAGGGGGTGCATCATAGAGTCTGAAAAACACAGTATATGAAATCTTAAAGGGACTTATCTAAGAAAAAATGATCAAAAATATGAACAGTAAAATGACAACAAACCAGAACTATCAACAACTGAACCTAAAAAAAACTGACTAACTAAGCAAACAACTAGAACAGGAACAGAATCACAGAAATGGAGATCACATGGAGTGTCATCAGCGGGGATGGGAGTAAAAGGTACAGGGAATAAGGCACACAATTGGTAGGTACAAAACAGACGGGGGAGGTTAAGAATAGTATGGGAAATGGAGAAGCCAACGACCTTATATGAACCCATGGACACAAACTAAGGGGGGGAATGCTGGTAGGACGGGTTGCAGGGAGGAGAGGAATAAAGGGGAGACAAAAAATGGGACACCTGTAATAGCCTAATCAATAAAATATAGTTTTTAAAAAGCAGCCTCCCTTTGTCTCAGTAGAGCTGTCTCACTGGAGCTGTAACACGGGAGCCCAGCAGAACCATGTTGCCAGAGCAGAGCTGTGACAGGTGAGCCACCTCGCCCAGGCTGCTCCAGCCACACGGTGTAATAACTGAGCTCTATCAGTAACACGCTCTCTCACAGCCATTCTGCTCCACAACTCTGCTGAAATCACAAGCGAGCCACTCCACAGCTGAGCTGTTTCACAATTGAGCTGTTTGCACTGAATAAAGTCTCTCCCCTTGACTGCACCTCAAATTGGGAACTCCTGTTGGCACTGAATTGGTGATGACGACCTTCGGTTGACATTACACTGGACAAAGGGATGATTCACAAGGGTGGGACGAAGCAGGCCATGGGAGATTTCATCACACTACTCGTAATGACATGTAATTTAAACTTATGAATTGTATGTATCTGGAATTTTCCAGTTACTTTTGGACCATAGTTGACCACGAGTAACTGAAATGATGGAAAACAAAATCAAGGATAAAGAAGGACTACAGCACTGTTATTAACATAAACAAAATTGGCTCTTAAGAAGCAAAATTAGAGACAGATAAGCACTTCAAATAAGATAAATAAAGCACAGATACCGATATTCAGAATTTTGAGATGTTACACTTTTGCACATTCCTAAGAATAAGCTTATAACCAGGTATTGAAAATATAAAGCTATAGAATATTTTTTAACAATGTGATACAAACTTGATCTAATTGACATATATACATGTATAATACTACATCCACTAATTAAAAAGTAAAATTCCTTTCAGGTACACATAGAATGTATAGAAGAACAAGCAGAATGTGGGGTCACTAAGAAATCTGTAATGAATTTCAAAGAAAATCATACAAACTTGGTCCTGTGACACAGCAGAACTAACCTAGAAAAAAATAACAAAACAGAACACTGTGCAAAGAGATTCTGAGATGGCCCCTACTTTCCAAATGTCTCCTGTCTACAAGACAATGCAATGTCTTACCTATGATTTTGAGTAACATCAGTAGGGTATTTTTCAAAGGCTATTAAACAGTACACATTCAGGCATCACAGATAAAAACAATCTCTAGTGCAATTTTAAAACTGGTAATGAATAACTTCCTGTGACTCAACAGATAGAGAAGGTGAGGGTTTTCACAAGTGCAGATGTGAAACACTGGTTTGTGCTTCTTAGTTTCTCTCTGGAGACCAAAAACCACATCGTGAATTTAACATCAATATACTGCCTCACAATACTCAAACATTAATTGAATTGATTAGTCAATGGCACACCATTTTCCCAGTCCCCAAACAACCAACCTCAAAGTTATTCTAGTCTCCTCCCTCTTCTCTACCAGCTTCCTCCAGGCTCCTAATCAATCAGCAAATATTGTATTTCCTCTGTGATATTTCCAGATTGAATTCATGCTCTCTACTTCATAGGCAATGTGCTAAAAATCAAACCTTAATCATTTCATCCACATAATAACTGAAAAAGCCTTTTGAATATTTTGATTTTTTAACATCTTTCTCCACACTTCCCTGTGTCTTTTGCATATCTGTCAAATGCCTGTTAAACAGCTACTACGTTACTATAAAGACAAGGCTAAGCACTAGAGATGAGCTTTCCTTACAGTGTAGTTGGGAAGTAAGAGATTACTATGAGGTCCTGTCCAGCTTTAAACATTAACATAAGTGCTATGGTGGACACACTATGAGGTGACTTCCAATAAGGCAAGATCTTGTATATTCCACCCCATTGAGTTTGACCTGGACAGAATCTGGGACTTGCTTCTAGAAACAGAACATACGAAGTCTGTCCAGAAGGTATCCAGCCATATAATATGAAAAATAAAGACATTGTTGAAGAAGATACAAGAAACATTGTACACAGCACAATGACACCTCAGTCCCCTTCAACTTGGGCACTTTGGGACCTCACACAGTTCTCCCAGTCACCATCAGCTGCCACATCTTATTGTCGATGAGATTGGGTGCCCGGAATCTCATCGACAGTCTGAAATCTCTTCCCTTTCAAAGGTGATTTTAGTTTTGGGAAAAGCCAGAAGTTGCAGGGCACCTAATCTAGGCTGTAGTGGGGCTGAGTCAGCTAGGTGACTTGATGTTTTGCCAAAAAACTGCACAAGATATGAAGCATGAGCAGACATTGTCGTGATGAAGCTGCCAGTCACCAGTTGCCCATAGCTGCGGCCTTCTGAATCATCTGAATAGTTTCGCGTAGGAATATTCAACACACAATTTGATGCAGATTTGTTGCTCTACTCGCTCAGTCATTTTTAATACAATGGCCACATAGTACACATGCTCCTTCAAGGGCATCTGCCACCCCCACTGACTAATACGGTGAAGATGTCATTGTTCACGTATGTGCATTCCAGCCCACTCTCCTTGGCTGTCAGGTTACATCGATGTTGTACAAACCATTCTTGTCATATTAACAATGGCTGGACTTTTTCCGGACAGACCTTGTATAGCAAAGGTCTATACAAAGAGCTTGTATAGACAGTCACTCCTTAATTAGGTTACTTTGGCACAGAAAAGCTGACACATTATAAGGCTCTGCCTTAGAAGACTGAGGAGATTCTTCTGCCAGCCTTGAAAAAGTGAGCTGCCATGTTGTGAGAGAGCCACGTGACAAGGAGCTAAGGGCAGCCTCTAGAAGCTCAGATCAAACCCTGGTGACAGCCAACAAGAAATGGGAACCTCAGCCCTGCAAGTGAAAGGAACTGAATTCTGCCAATAACCACGTGAGATGAGAGGAGGACTCCAAGCTCAGGAGAAAAACACAATTTGGCCAACACCTTCATTTCAGACTTTGAAATTCTAAGCAGAGGATCCAGCTGAGCTACGGCAGATACCTGACAAACAAGCACTGCAAGATAGTAAATGTGTGTCTTTTAAAGCTGCCACATTTGTGGTAAGGTGTTATGCACCAGTAGACGTGTAATACAAGTATAACTACAACATAAAATACACGTGCCATCCATAGTTTTCTAGAAACACAGATCACTATGAGCTCCTCAATGAAGGAAAAAAAAAACCCAATAGACGAGGAAAGGTCACTGCAGACAATACTATGAACACAGTCATGAAGGGGAAAAATGGGTTGTATTTTGAACAGAGCCAAACGCCCTATCCTACTATTTAATTTTCAAGACGGACATTTACTACATAGATCAAACAACCGATCAACAGACAAATAATAACTCAGTCTTGAGATTTTATTCTTTACTGCTTTAGTATAAAAGTAACATATTGTAAAGAAAATCCTGCAATAATTTAATAGTAAAGCCACAACTGGAAGCTACCAACCCCCATTTCATTTTTAAAAATAAGCCACCACCATTAACAGTTTATGTTCCTATCTCTACATTTTTCTAAACTTACAGCAACATATATGGTATCTGTGTACATATATACACACACACAATTATGTATATGTGTATATATGTAGGTGTATGTAAAAATACTTCTAACACTTGTATTAATGCATTTGTATAGTATGAATGAGTCATACTAGATGAACCTGTTCATTTTACTTAATGTTGTACCGTTATCAAACAGAGGATTTCTGTGGTTGGAATGTACCGTAATTAAACTAGTCCCTCATTCTGAGATCATTCATTTTTCCTTCTCAACCCTCACTAATAAAATCATTGCTATTTATCCAGTTACTGAAGCTAGAAATGAGTCATATTTGACTCTTACTTCTTCAACATCTAATAGACTAAGTGCTGTCCATTCTACCTCTGCAATAATTTAAAAGTTGTTTCTATAATATTTTCCAGTTCCCCACAGGCACTCTGCATCATGGCTTCAATTACCACAACAGCCTCCAATCAAACTGCTTTCTAATAGTCTTATCAGTCTAGCCAGTGTGCCACAGGGTCATCTTTCTAAAATGAAAATCTTATCATCACTGCATACATTTAACCAAGTTACCTACCTTCCCACGATCTATAGAAGAGAATGAACAATTTTGGACAGCTTAGAAATCAGGCTCCTTTTTGCTATTCTTTCATACTCTAAGACTGTTTTCTCAAACACTATACTCTACTTTTGCACCTCTTAGCATCTGTTCCTACTAGTCTCTCAGCCAGGAATGATCTCATTTCTAATTCCATCTTGCCTATCTTATTTATCCTTCAAAGCAAAACTCAAAACTCAACTAAGTAAAACCTTTTCTGATCCTACATCTGTTTCCCTCTGCAGAACTAATCTCCTACCAAGGTACATATGCCTTTTTTTGTGGTACTTACTACATTGTATCATTCTGTATGACACCATGTCAATTATGTATTTACAAATCTGTGTTCCAGTGCAGATTGCACCAACCTTGTGTAATTTATCCTCATATCCCCAGACCACAGAAGAGTGCCTGATCATTGCTGGAGGCCAGCGGTGCTTTTAAGGAAAAGAAATTTTAACACGAGCTCATGCCCAGAAATTCTAGACCACTATATGTGAGGAATACAGAGATGTACACGACTATCCACAGGGAGTTCACAATCTAATGTAAGAGGTTAAGTCTACATGCAGACAGTAGGGTAACTGTAACTACTATACAGTTCTTCAAACATTCCATTCTCTTCTTCTCTTACCTTCTTCAACATGAAATAGAACTTTCCTGGATTTCCTCCTACTCAGGAGCTGCTTCTTCACTGTCTCCTTTCCTACTGCCTCCTGTTCTGTATTCTTTACCTTTAAATGTTGTCATCCCAGAGTCAGTTCTGTGCCCTCTCCTCTATCTGGATTGTATAATCCATCCTACAGCCTGCAAGTCTCCCCTATGCTTGCTGATTCCTGTTACTTTGACCCTACTCTTAGTTCCCTGTATCTTCAACTCACACAGCCAACTGCCAACTAAAATTTTCACGTGGATACCCAATGGGCATTTGAAGTTTAATATTTCCCAACAGAACTCTTGATTCTACGTACCTACTATCAATATGACTTCTTCCCCTATCCCTACCTCATTTTTATCACTTCTACAAATGCAATGAAGTTCACTTAAATTAACCCTACAATTAACCCTTGATTTATCTTTCTCCTACTCCCAAATCCAATTCATGAAAGCAAGTTCTATTGCTTTAACTCTTAAATATATCACACGCATGTCTACATATCTCCATCACTACAGCTATGAGATGCACCTAAGTCACCTTCATCTCCTGCCTGAAATATTTCAGTAGTATCTACATTGATTTACCTGCATCCATTCTTCCCCATACACAAACTCTATTACTGTTCATTCTTTTAAAAACCTAAATCAGAGGGTTGGGAATATTAGAAATCCACATGCAAAAGAATTAAGTTGGATCCTTACCTTATACCATGTAGAAAAATTAAGTCAAATGAATTAAAAATGTAAACGTAATGCCTATAACTATAAAACTCTTAGAAGAAAACATAGGGGGAAAACTTCATAACTTTTGATTTGGCAAGACACCAAGAGCACAGTCAACAAATGAAAAAAAAAAACAAAACCCATAAACTGGACCAGTATATCAAAATTTAAAACTGTGCATCAAAGGATTAATCAACAACGTAAAAAGGTATTCTATGTAATGGGAAAAAATATTTGCAAACAACTGATGAGGGGTTAATATCCAGAATATACAAAGATCTACTACAACTCAAAATCAAAAATATAAACAACCTGATTTAAAACTAAGCAAAGTACTGAACAGATATTTCTCCAAAGAAGATATACAAATAGCTAATAAGCAAAAGGAAAGATGCTCAAAATCATTAAGCATCAAGGAAATGCAAATCGTTTGATCACACCCATCAGAATGGCTACTGTGAAATAACAAAATAAAATTACTGTTGGCAAGAATATGGAGAAATTGAAACCCTTATGCACCATTGGTGGAAGTGTAAAATTGTGCAGCTGTTAAGGAAAACAGTACAGGGGTTCCTCAAAAAATTATTTATATGGATCATATATAGATCATACGATCAAGGAATTCCACTTCTGAGTATATTGCCGAAAGAACAGAAAGTAGGGACTAGCAGCACGATAAGTTAACAATATCCAAAACGTGAAAGCTACCCAGTGACCACTGATAGAAAAATGGATAAATAAAATGTGATATATATACACAATGGAATATTATTCAGCCTTTAAAAGGAAATAAATTCTGACATCTTCGACAGTATGAATGAAAATTGAAGCCCTGATGCTAAGTTAAAAAAAGCCAGACACCAAAGGACAAATACTGTGTGATCCCACTAATATGAAGTACCTGGAATAGTCAAATTCATAGTGACAGAAAGTATCATGGTAATTGCCAGGGACTGGGGGCGAGGGGGGGGGTAAGGAAGGGGTAATTATTTAATAGGTATTAAGTTTTGGTTTTGCAAGATGAAATGAGTTCTTGGCCCTGGCTGGCGTAGCTCAGTGGATTGAGCACGGGCTGCAAACCAAAGGGTCGCCTGTTCGATTCCCAGTCAGCACACATGCCTGGGTTGTGGGCCAGGTCCCCAGTTGGGGCCTAGTGATTGGCAACCACACATGGATGTTTCTCTCTCTCTTTCTCCCTCCCTTCCCCTCTCTAAAAATAAATAAATAAAATCTTTTAAAAAAATAATAAATGCTAAAAAAAAAGATGAAATGAGTTCTAGAGATGGATGGTGATGATGAATACAAAACAGCGTGAATATACTTAATGCCACTCAAACATATGCATTCAAATAGTTACAGTTGCACCCTGGCTGGTGTAGCTTAGTGGACGGAGCGTGGGCTGGGAACCAGAGGGTCCCGGTTCGATTTTCAGTCAGGGCACACGCCTGGGTTGCGGGCCAGGTCCCCAGTGAGGGCCGTGTGAGAAGCAACCATACATTGCTGTTTCTCTCCCTCTCTGTCTCCCTCCCTTCCCCTCTCTCTAAAATAAACAAATAAAATCTTAAAAAAAAAAAAAAAAGTTACGGTTGCGTATTTCACCACAGTTAAAAATAATTAAAATTTAAAAAATAAACAGTTAAATGCAACATATACAAACAAAACAAAAAAACACATGTCATACCATCCCACTCCTCTGCATAAAACTGAAATGTATTATTACTGAACAAGATTAAATCCAAATCTCTTTCCACAGCTCACAGAGCCCAGAGTGTGACCTGAAACCCAAATCCCTCTGACATTTCCAAACCTCAATCTCTCCCTCACTCATTTTGCTCCAGACACTCTGGCCGATTATTTGGTTCAATAACATACCAACATCACTGTCTCCTCAAGGACTTTGTTCTATCTCCTCACCTTAAAACTCTGTGACCTACTCCAAACTGGCTAGCAACTTCTCTTCACTCAAATCAGTTTCCACTGCACGAAGCTTCCCTGAACACTCTATACTGGCCTCCCTATAAGCTTTCCCCTCTTGGTTCTCATCGCATCCTGCCGTTTTCTTCTAAACCTGAATTCCTATCTGAGTCATCTTATTTGTTCATTAATTCGTTTATCATTTGTCCTCTTCTCCATTACAATAGTGCCTCCTTCGCAGCCACACCCTCCAGAGCCTTGTCTGGACACACACAACACTAACTGAATGACAGAAAATGAGTGCCAAAACCATCCCCGATCTGTTCTGTCCTGTCCTTACAACCAAAATTTTAATCTCCTTTAGATCTTCTTTCCCATTAAGAATTATTCTGCAGTTTTATACCACAAAGACCTCATTTTATGTCAATCTTTACCTAATGCTTACTGTGTATACAGCATGTTTTATACTTGCTTATTCAGTATCATAAAAATTGTATTTGATTGCTATGGATATTTCTCTACTTTCCCTATCAGGCCACAGCTAACTGAGAAAAGATATAGTTTACTTACTCATCTTTTTTAATCAATCACAGCACCTAAGAGGCACTATTCAGGTAGGATGTGTTCAGTTGTTATCTGATAAGTGGATAGTTTGTGGCAATGCTTGAAAGTAAATAGTCTCACGTATCTAAATTTAAGTAATTCAAAGCAAAACTCTAGCTTTTAAGTTATACATAACTACATCAGAAATTTAAATTTGAAATATTTTCACTGCATAATACAAAATATTGCTATCTAATCTCATTTAAAAGAATATTATAAACTTCGATTAGGGCATATATGAAGTATTTAATAGTATACTTCCAAAGAAGAAAGAAGCATATACAGTTTTTTCTTCATAATTTAAAAATGCTTCTAAAACCAGTATTTCAGTAGGCAATGGCTACATATTTCCTATTTAAGACATACATATATGAATTTTCTTTTCACTATAAAAATATATGTAAATAACATATCTAAATATTTTAATTTTTCCATCTATATGCCTATTTTCCTAAATATACAAATTGTACAGTATTTAGCAACTGTAATTTATCTAATAGTTGTGCAAACTATTCTTGCCAACTAAAGTTTTAAGTATAATAAGCAGTCTCAAAATATTAGGTTTACTCTATGTTAAATTATATCTCTAAATGCAGAGCACAAAATAATTCACATATTTTAATATTAAGAAGAAAAATTATGTATAATTTATATCTGCAGTGCAAGGAGGAGGAAAAAACGCCTGTGTCAGCCCTTGGAAACAAACAGCCCTATCAAGTGACCCACTGGAAAAGATTCACGCTGGAGGCTCCATAAATAACAGTAATGATGACAACCATCTCCCATAACTGCATTACAGCCCATCGTCCACATCTGATTATACTAGTCTAGACCTTGGGTAAGCACATACACGCACCTTCACCAAGAGTTTTCCAATACCACTGCTCTGTTTCCTGGGCTTTCTGTGACCCCCATTAGCAGCAACTGTCAAATTTTCTCTACTAAACATCTTCACCACTGATGGGAAAGGAAAGTTACCACCTTTCTGCACCCGAACAACTCAGAATCTGAAAGCAATGTTCCTGAATTGGCAATCCCTCTAACAATGTAATTTCTTTGGAATTAACAACACAGAAGAGTCACAAGCCAAATCTGAGAGGGGGAAAAAAATGTTTCTGAAATCTTCTTCGGTAATATGACAACTGCTGAAACCTAACCTCTCACACTACATCTCCATTTATTAATATAGTTTTATTCTTATTTTGCACAATATTACCTAACTCTCCGTGTAGCTGCCTTCTTGCTCATGTCTTTCTTGCTCCCTCCCCCAACATGAACACGGCATATGCCTTAAGTCAGTATCATAAAAATCCTTAAATTGGTGTATTTCTCCTCCTCTCTAATGCAAAGCTCTCTGTGACAACTTAGAGTGAGAGGTGCAAAGGACCTAACATCAAAGAACGCACAAGCCAGAAAGCTGAGAAAGAAGACCGGTAAGCAAATTAAGAGTATTTAAAAAATTTTTTAAAATCTTTAGCATGCTACATACAAACTTATTTTTTTCTTTCTATGGAATGTATTGGGGTGACACTGAGTAACAAAAGCACACAGTTTGCAGGTGCACAACACCTGTGCACTGCCCTGGGTCTAGGGAGGACAAACAGGGAAGGGGAGACTGAGATGGGCCAGTGCACACAAATTTAAAACAAATCTGGATCTTTCTCAGGTTAGAACTAGCCCAGGTGGTACTGACTTCTTGAGGAAGCCAACATCCATTACCAGGGAGACTACAATGTATCCATACATTTCACCACAATTGGAATGGAAATAGCAAACATTCCATAAAGTTATTTCTTCCTGAAAATATAAGTGTTCGGTAATTTAATATAAATTTTAAATTTAACACAAATGTCACACTGCCCGATATCAAGCTCTTTTCCTACACTTATTTTGCACAATAACCTTTAGATGTGTGTTGTAAAACAGTAACTCACAGTCGTAGTGAGGCTAGCGTTTGCAAGTTAGCATGTTCTAGAGGAAAAAAATTCTTAGGACTATGAAAGAATTTATTCTCAAGAATGTGTATACAAAGAAGGAGATGAGACAGTTTTATACAGAAAAGAAAAAACATTGGGGGAAATGGCTATTTACACCCAAAGTGGAATCCAGCTTAGGATTGCTCTGTTACAACACGTCTACTACCATCTTCTAGTTTCCCTTAACTGCCTTTGTCTCTTCACCATTGGTAGCATTTGCTTAGCATTTCAGAGGAACTCATCCTTTTAGATCCCCACCTTGACCACCTTATTTAAATTGCAGCATCCTCTTCCCGACATTGTATCTCCTGAGATTTCTCTTCCTGTTTTTCTCATAGCATTTATCACCTTCTAACATAATATAAACTCTTTTACTTCTTCATTGTCTATCTATGACAATTTAAATAACCCGTGTGACAGTGAGAACCACTATTCTGTCCTTTTGTGAATCCTCAACGCCTAAAACATAGCTGGTGTGCATAAATGTTTCCTGAATGAATGCAGAGACTCTGCTTTCCTTTTGTTTTCATTTAACTGTTCTCAAAGTTCAGCTTTCTTTCCTCTTTCTCCAGCCCCTAATTTGACTCTGTTTTTTCTGTAATTATTTTCATTTAACATAGTAAACGATATCATTTATATATAAACTGTTGTTGTTTTTAAAAATGTGTGAGGCTATCAAACTTCTATACACACACAAGCATATTCTACAAGCAGGCTGAATCCACACTACCTTTTCCCAAATTACACTTTGGCTTTGCTAAGAAAGGTTACACAAGAAATCCTGCACTTAAAGCAGGATTTTTAAGGAGTAGAAGCACAATTTAAAGGCAGCACCATTGTTTTACATCAGAACAAAACATTGAGGAGTAACCACAGAAAACTGAGATCAAGCTAAAAAATTAAAAGTGAAAAGTAAGATTGGTTTAAAGCCAAACACAGAAAGAAAATAAAGAAAAGTATGTTTATCCTAATTAAGGGGAGAAAATGCTGGTCCTTTTGAATACTAAACATTAATTAAATAGTCTAATCTTTAAGAAGAAAGAATAGCACATATCTCTTCCTAAATAACCCACATAAACTTCAATATCAATCCAATCCAAGGTTAAGAGTAAAGGCAGATGAAAGTCAACGCTCAACAAATCTCTGAAACAATAACTTCCTACTCCACCCGCAAAATTACATCGTATCCAAACAACCATTTATCAGATTTAATTAACATTTTCCTGTACATTATCTTACTATAAAAATAATTTGTAAAAATTTAACCAGAAAGCATATGATTCTTCAAGAAACACTCTAGAGTGCCCAAGAGACAACCTCTAGTTTAACTCAGACTCCGTCCTCAGTTGGTTCATACACAAAGACATCCTAGCCACACTGTTTACATGCTACGAATACCTGTCTTTTACCAAAATATAACCCAGATAATGGCCAAGGGGGTCAGAATAAATTATGTTTTGCCCCATTTCCGTCCCTCCTTAAATCCCTCTCCTCCTTCACTTCCCCTTCCATTCCTTCTTCTACTCACTTATTCCACAGACATTTATTAGGAATCTGTGATATTCAGAGTGAAGGAAAATGCTAGAGCTACTAAATGAATGCTCAGAAAGCAGGAGTGCAACCTAAGCAGTTGAATATTGAGGAGACAGATAAGTATATTAATACTAGAAACATTATGTTTTTTATGAGGGCTATTTACATATTTGGATACAAGTCTGAATTATTGCTGTAATAAGCAGAAACCAACTATCCCCAGAGGGTAATTAAAGCAATGTAACCAACAGTATGTAGGATAATCTGTCCTTTCTGTGCCTTTCAAGGATGGAGAAAAGAGTCAAAATAGCAAATGTAAGAGTAAAATCCTAGAAAGCTATGGACATTCTCAAAATCCATTTTTAGTAAACTAAACCCAATACTATAATTATAGGTCATTTTACAATTACTTATGCAATTAAAAAAGTAAAAAATTCAAGATAAGAATTTGTATCTTAGCCCTGCCTGGTATAGCTCAGTGGGTTGAGCATGGGCTGGGAACCAAACAGTCACCGGTTTGATTCCCAGTCGGGGCACAAGCCTGGGTTACAGGCCAGGTCCCCAGTGGGGGCCATGTGAGAGGCAGCCATACATTGCTGCTTCTCTATCTGTCTGTCTCCCTCCCTTCCCTTCTGTCTAAAAATAAATAAAATCTTAAAAAAAAAAAAATTTGTATCTTAAAACTTTTAACAAATAGGATACCTTTAAACTAGGTTTCCCAGTCTACTACTTTTGAATTTTAACATCGAAAATTTAAAACAGTGGTTAGCCAATAAAAAATAAGTGAGAAGAAACATTAAGAAATTATGTAAAAAGAAAGATGGACAATTCCATAGAATTCCTTGACATTTTAAGCTATAAAAATTTGATTTTCAGATAATTGGCACTGATTTTTCAGAGTGTAAGAACAAAAACAGAATCACCTAAATGTATGAAATTTACAGGACGATTAGTACTTATCCAATGCATTCTTCTCTGTAACACAAGTCAAACAGGTGAAGTTGTAAGATTTGGTAACACTCATAGAGCATCTGCCTTGACCACAGCTGCCTACACCAGCATCAGGAGTTTCAAATACTCTAAAAAACATTTGTTGGGTAGAGGGCAGGCAGAATGGAAAGAAGAAAGGCAGCTACATAGCAGTTGGGATATTTTTCTAATGGCAAAATGAACACTGATTTTGAGATACTAAAGTTTTAGGAAGCTATTAAGAATAACAGAAATAAGAAGGCAAAATATAAAATCTAAACCTTCATTGACATGAGAAAGGACTTTTAAGATTCATTGACAATATTAAAATGTAAGCAACAGTTCTACTGGAATTAGTTTAATTAAATCCATTTTCCAATTAAACACATTTTTAAGTGAAGGAAAAGCAATTAATATAAAATAAATCAAGTACACAAATAAATCAACCGAAGACCAATATACATAATAATGTGACTTACAACACTGGATTTTAAGTGTAACACTGAAACTTCAGATTCCACTTAAGAAGATTAAAACAATAGTAATAACTGACTTCCCTACTTCCATTAATGTGGTGCCACAGCATCACAGAACAGAGTGATGAAGAAAGTTTTGATATTCTTTAAATAATATAAAATTGTTTAAAGAATGTTGTGCCTTTGGGAAAAATAAAACTCTTTCAGAACAATTACTTGCACGTTTACTTTTCTTAATTTTTATTTGATTTTAGAGAGAGGAGGGCAGGGGGGGAGAGAGGGAGGGAGGGAGCAAGGAGGAAGAGCAGAGACAGAAAAAGAAACATGGATGTGTTGTTCCACTAATTTATGCATTCACTGATTGATTCTGGTATGTGCCCTAACTGGGGATCGAATTCACAACCTAGGACTATCAGAAGGATCCTCCCGCCAGGACAATTATTTGCATATTTAAAACAAAGTAGAGATGATGGTGAGGATAATGATTTGATATACCATAAAACAAAATTATGAATCAGGAATACAATATTCCTGCTCAAAAATGTGGAAATACAATTTTGTAACTTAAATCTTTTATTATATGCATATGTATTTTCTTCTGTCTTGGTAAAAATTGTCAAAGAAATATTACATGATTATGTCACTGGTTAGTGAATATTTCTCTACGTAATGTTTGCATAAAATATCAAATGTTAGACTCAAAAATATCAAAACGATGTATTTACAGAGAAAGTATCTTATCAGTTAAACAGGTGAGAGTTAGGAGAGGCATTTCTACCAAACAACAGTTATTTATGTCTGACCTAAGTAATTGATTTGCTAATGATACCCATCAAGTCCGTTAAACCTTATGCTGTAGTTTCAGTCTGTAAAGGTCTTTGTGTTATTTACACTAATAAAACATTAATCAAGGACCAAATTTATAGCAGCTACTCCATAAATGAGGTCAAGGCAGGTCAGACTTACATAATAAGAAAAAAAAAAGGTTGGTCTCTCCAGTGAAAAGAAAAACCTTATTACTTATTCTTTTAGCCCCTGGGATTAAGTCTAGTAGCTGAACACTGGAAACTACTTCACTAATATATCCATCACTATGTAAACTCACTTAACCTCAATGTATTGGATATTTATAAAAGGCAAGCCCAATCCAATGATTTAAAAAAAAAAAAAACCCTAAACTGTCCTTTAAAATATATTCTAACCTCTACAGAAATAATAAAAATTTCAGACACTATATCCACTATTTCATTAATGAATGTTTAGCTGTCTTTCCACCACTGTTTATAGCTTACATTTACTTAAAAGACAAAGGCTTAATACTCTCTATAGGGTAAGGACTAAAAAGACAGTTTCTAAGCACAGGAGGAGCACAAATTCATACAAACTAAGAGAATCTTAGGCAAGAACACAGAAAAAGGGTATAAAAAACCTATGATTACAGATGATATAAAAACAGATTATTAAAATAATTGTTTCCCCAATAAGAAATAGTAAGAACCAGCTGCTATTCTGGGTAAGGATATTTGAGAATATCTTAAAAGAATTCATTTCTTCATGAAATATAGAAAGGTCTTATTATAAATATATATATATATATATATATAATTTTCCTTTCTCTTGGTAAAAATCCTCAAAGGAATATCATAGCTACTGTCAAGATTTTCTGTATAAAATAAATTTATGTTTAATCGCTTCTCGGCCTTTTGGCTAAGATCAAGTGTAGTATCTGTTCTTATCAGTTTAAAATAAATTTATGTTTAAGAAAGAATGTTGTTTACATAAAAATAACAATAATTGAAATCAAAACTATACATACGATGTACATGCAGAGACAATATTGTCAATTAAACACATTTACTTAATTTAAAGGGCACTTCTATTGAAGTCATGGATACATCCAGAAACCAGAAACAAAGGAATTACCCCGACAGAACACAAATACACACATTACAGGAGGAGAAAGACAATAAAGATAAACATGAAAGGAGAGTAAGAGATGGGAAAAAAACATTTTAAGAAATGAGGTAACAGTCACCTGGTAGCAGGCTTCAGGAAAGCCCTCTCTGAGGAGGTGACAGATACCTGAACTAGGATTCCAATGAGAAGAAACCAGACAGAAGGAGATCTGGGGGTGGATCTTCTGACTATGGTAGAAGAAAGAGGTCAACAAGTCCTCCCCGGGAAAAACAGGAACAGAACTGAAGACTATCATTTCAGGGTTCTTAAAATCTGTAATAATTTTACGCACGGAAGTCTGCTAAGCACTGAGTAAGAACAAGTAGAGTCTGTGGCAACTTTTTCTGGGAATGCCTTGCTCAACCACCATAGACTGTGGCTACGTATGGAAATTACCAACTCCATTGACGGAGTGAACTGACTTGATTTGGAAGGCAGGGCAGCAAACGCATAGACTGAAAATAGGAAAAGCCCAGAGCTGTCCCAGACTGAGATTATATTTGCAGTTAGGGTGAGCAGGAGATAGTAGAACAAACCAGAAACTCAAGAGGGATATCCTGAAAATAGGAATTTCACACATATACAGTACAGACTTGGAAAAAAATGACAGAAATCAAAGTTACTCCAAAAGCTGTTGTCAAACAAAACACAGGAAACCAGCTATATGTGGCCTAAGGCTTCAATGGAACTTCTGACCATTCACTGACCTCTAAGCTACAGAGAAAGGGACAGCCCCTGAGAAGCCAGAGGAAAAAATAAAAAGAATCTTGAAAAAGCTAAACGGCAACATTAATAGCCGTATACCACAACAGAGACAAATCATGCAAATTAAGCCCAAACAAGTAACTTAAAAATCAAGAAACAAAACCAAGTCCAAGAATTATTTTAAAAAAGTATACACTATGATCAAGGAGGAATCATCCCAGTTATGCAAAGCTGGCTCAGTATTTCCAAATCCTACAGATTCTTACCTCCTCTACTGGTACTACCCTAAACCTGGTCAGCATCCTAGTTAACGAGGAGTAGGGTACTACAATAGCTCCTTAATTTAACCCTTCACGTCTATTCTTAAAGTCCTCTATGCATTAGCCAGAGTGATCTTTTTAGAGTGATCTGTAACACATCAAACAGATCACCTCCCTCCTCTACTCACAATCCTACAAAGGCTATCACTTCTTGTAAACTGCAAAGGCTCCACACAAAATCTCGCCCCATGTTAATCATCTCTCTGACCTCAGTTCTTACTTCTTTCCACTTTCACGTTTTTACCGCTGTATGGGGCGCACTCCTCAAATACAGTAGGAAGCTTTTCCCTGTACGCTGACTGTTCCCTAGACCTGGAAAGTTTTCCCCTACGTGTGCCATGGTTAACTCCTTGGCATCCTTCAAGCACTTGCTTAAATGTCACTTTCTCAGGAAGCTCTAATCTGACCCTTCTATTTAAACTGCAAAGCACGACAACCCTTCACACTTCCTTCAAAAATCTCCATTCCCCTCAACCTGCTCCACATTATCTTTTTTGATAGTGCTTATCATCTTTCACATATTATATAACCCATTACCTGTATCGTTTACTGTTTAAGGTCTGTCGATGACTGTTCAAATGTAAGATCTACAAAAACACAAAGATCTTTATCTGCTTTGTTTATTGCTGTATCCCCAGCATCAAAGATAATCCATTGTACACAGTACCTTACAAATACTGGCTGAATGGAAAGTAAGAAAACAGAGGCTCACAGAAGTAAATTTACTTTTCAAACACCGAAGGGCTAATTCAAAGCCAATGCTGTTCATCACAATGTTATACTGCCTTACCTATCAAATGTAACAGTAACTTGCATAACTGAGAGTATTTACATTTGGAGCCTCTGCTAATCACAATTGACTTTTGTAACAAGTTTTCTTTTAAAAACAGAACCAAGAAATTTTCTTTAAACAAATGAGCCCTGTAAACTACAGAAAATCTGTCAATCAGTGTTCTACATTAAGTAGAGCAAATACATGTTGTTTCATCAACAGCTCTCTCCATCTCTTTTGCTACACATAAACTTTAAAAGCACCCAACACCTCAGTGTTGAAATTCAGCCAAAGAACTATTTATTTTTTGAGGAC
Organism: Micronycteris hirsuta; assembly: GCA_004026765.1. Classification (NCBI taxonomy): domain Eukaryota; kingdom Metazoa; phylum Chordata; class Mammalia; order Chiroptera; family Phyllostomidae; genus Micronycteris; species Micronycteris hirsuta. The sequence continues at coordinate 251,807 of PVJI01000132.1, forward strand.
TAAAGCACTTTGAAATTTTTGCTAAAAGTACTACTAAATTTTAGTCATTAACTCATTGAGAACTATTTATTGATTTCCTACCACTTGCCAGACTCCAGACCACAGGGTAAGCCTGTTTCTCACACGGATCACTGTAATAGACTTGATGCTGTTGTTCTGGATTCCAGTCAGCTCTCCTCTCCTTCACCATCCCAAACATTTCTGCCACTTAGCTTTCCAAAACCGAACTATCACAAACAGATTCCTTTGCTTAAAATCTCCCAAGACTTCCCATCACCTTTAGATGAAAGTCCAAATACGTTACATTAGGCCTTTCAGCATCCAGATGCTCAACTCTTTTCCAACAATTCACACACATGCGCGCGCACACGTGTGTGCACAGATAGACACACAAGTCTCTCAGAGACACACTTGAATATTCTACATGCCTTCCCACCTCACAGTGTATTCAGATATTCTATTCCTTCCATTTGGAATGCTTTTCACATACATGTCCTCCCATTTAGTCATAATCTCCACTTTCAAATACCAGCAGCATTAACCCTACTCATCGCTGAACGGACTGATTACTACTCAAATAGTCCCTGTAGTGATGGCACCAGTATCTCCACAATGGTCAGAGCACTATGTAGACACATTCCTAAAGGATTCTGCTCAGAATGCCATTTCCAACAGCAGCCATCACACCTTTTAATCTGTACCTGAGGTCTTCAGTTCAATTACTTCAAACTAACTGCCACATAACAGACACAAAGCAGTCTATTCATCATTTCCCTACAGTTACTTTTAGCTTTACACTCCCTCACTCTCATAAATCTATTCTCTCCCTGTATCTTTCTTTTCATCTTTTTACTTTCTTCATTTTCATTTCCTACTACCATTTTTTTCTTAAAGTCTTGTATCTCTACTCTTTAAATGAAACCCTACCAAGTTTCCCACTCTCTCCACTTTCTCATCACATCACAAAACAAAAACTTGATCCCTCTCTCCCTTATGACCAGGCCATGACATAAAAGATAACATAAACATCTTAGTCTAAATAATGGCTTTGCAAATATTGAATAGAACTTAATAGGAAGTCCAAATAAGTATCAATTTTCTTTATATCTGCTAATAGAATCATCAATTTACTTTTCCTAACTTCAGCTTCACTTACTGAAAAATAAGACTAGAACTTTATCACTAAGCATGCAACCATAAAGAAAACCATAAGATGATTAATTATTAACCTATTTGTAAAAATCACTATCTTCTACATTATTGACTACAAAAACAATAAATATAGTGCCAAAAAATTACCAGTTTTAATGGTAAGACTACAGTAGATTTTAAAGTAAAATATAATGGATATAAAATAGATTACCTTCCTTCATTGACAAGTTCAATAAAAGCAAGGCCTGCATTCTTCTGAATAGAATTCTGCCACTCCTAAAAAATAGCAGAAAACAGCTGAACAATTTTCACTTAGTAACTTATTTAAGACAACAATTATTAAAAAATCACACATTTCAATTTCATACCTGTTTTTAAAAGTAAAAGTTGTGTTAAACATGCTGCCTAACCAGTGCAGCCCCATGAACACATGAATGGTTGATATTAAAAGTAAACTAGACAAGTTGGCAATAATTCGATTCTATATAAACTAAATAAGCCTATCTACATTAATCTTGCCCTTTTTGTTCTATAACATTATATACCACTAAATTAAATCGTGGACTTTAGGAAAAAACATACATCACCCCAAATGAAGGGAACACGTAGTTAATTAGTAAATAAACATAATAAATAGTGCATATTCTACCATAAAAACTGATGATTAATGACTGAGAAAGAGAGAAGAAAAATTAGTGAATTTGGCTAGACAACGTTGACTAGGAAAACTATAGTTCACTACCCTATAAATTAGCAAAAGATAATATAAATCTATTAGCTATATTCTTTATAACAGATTATCCATTAAAAGCCTAGGGGGAAAAATCAACCAGTAAATTATGTACAAATCATTTTTTTTAATTTTGCTATCAAAATATATATAAAATAAGTGTTAATAACAACCAGGGTACACCTACCTGAATTGACATATAGCTAGATTTGAAAAATGCCAGTGTGTGTATGTGCAAATGTGTGTATTTTTTTTCAAGAATTGGAAATATATACAAAATCTTTAAGTTCCTTAAAATAAGGAGACCATTATAATCTACCTACATGATTTTCCTCAACTGATCTTTTTCTGTTCTTTTATAAAGCTCAAAACAAAAGACAATGTTGGGCTACCTACCACTGCAACCGTAAACTACACTCACACTTTCTGAATGTAACACCTTTAAGAGTTTTAAATTCCATGTAATTTCACCCCTGATGACTGTTCTTCCTTATGACAAATTCCTTTTTTTTTTAAGTTGGCCTTATCATTTCTCCTCTACTTTCTCTTTTTTTATATCCAATTTGATATTACTTTCCATTATGTTTTGAAAACCCAAGGCGGGGGTGTCAAATGGCTATATGCTATCATTTTCTTACAGGGTTCTAGTTCATGAGCAGTGTAAGAGCATAATAACAGAACATATACAGTAGAATGGAAATGAGATATAAAATCAGTCAGACAACCGAGTAGTAATTGGCTATACCTAGGAGAGGAAATAAATCAATTTGTTGTTGAAGAAACAGCACTAAACACAAAGGCATGAGATCTATGTTCTCAAACTGATTCAGCCACTAAGAGAATATGTCCATGGACACATTCACTTCACATCTTTTTGTCTCATATACGCCCTTAAAATTTTCTTCAGCTCTTATTTTATGACTCAGTAACTTAGAAATAACTAGAAATTAGTGACTCACAAGGTTTACAATATATACTTTCTCAAAATTCACAACTGCCAACCGAATGAAACAATAAAATAGAGATCTTGCATTTCTGAGGTAAACCAAGTCAAAAGCAAATAGAAATACCTCATTTAAAAAGCCTTTTCCTTCTAGCAAAATGAAATAGAAGGTAGAAAAAGAAAGCAATCAAGTTCCACGTAGGAGCACATCCCCGAGAGAAGACCATGAGTCGTGCCCTGCACTTGTGTTAGGAGGAGGAGGGAGTGAGAAAAAAGCAGAGACCAAAGGCACGGTTTGGGATGCTGGTGCAAAAGATCCCACACCTCACTTCCCAGGCAGAGCACAGGGAGACAACAAATCTCAAAAAGTTGCCCTAAACATAGCAATGCACAGGAATAGGAGAGAAAAGAACCTAAAACAGCCTTAGAGTATCCCATGCCCTTGGAAGAGTCAGAAAATGATTCTGGAAAGATATACAAGAAGCTGAGGCTTGGAGGGCATGAGAAGAACACACCTGTTACCTTTGTTGACAGACAGCAGGGAATCGGAAGGGACAGTGACAGCTCAAAGGGTGCCACAGTCGGGGAACGGAGGCAGATGCTCACTCCTCAGCTCTGACACCACACATATAGCACTCTGGGCAAGCGACTTGGAAATCTGATATAGCGCCAGATTATGAAGAGGCAAGACCTTAAACTGACTGAGTTTTCATTTAGATCACTTAGATGAGGAAAATCTCAAAATGGAAATCAACTTTAATAAAAAGAAAAGTTACTTGCTAGAAAAAAAAGAAATCAGAAAAAAGGCAAAAGGATATCCTATACATAGTTCTTTAGATCAAACATCTTATACTTAAAAGATTTACTAATATTATTTTTCTCAAATAACTTTTGTCTGTTCTAAAACACCAATAGGTGAGGATCTTTACTACATAAGTCACATAAAATTCAATAGTCTACATGGATAAAATAGGGAACAGTGGAAAGACTAAAATTTAATAGGTAAGCATCAGTTTGATTTTATTTTCATTTATGTATAGAAACTGACTTTTACTTATAATGCAAAATCAGGAAGTGTAGCATTTAAATTTCACAAAACTTTGAAACAGCATGAGTTAGGACAGATATAAAACTAGTAAAAGTTAGTATAACTTTAAAAAATTTGCAATCGAAAAATTTTTATGACCTAAACTTAACTTCATATATCACACAAAATATTTTGTTTAACTTAAAAACAAATTAAACATGAAGGGGCATATAAAAGTGGAAGAGTCTAATCTTTTATAAAAGCTCAGAAATAAATATTACTACTAATGCATTAGTCTTCTTGTTTTACCAGCATTCTCTGTAAACCTGTATCTGTTAACTTATAGTAACTGCTATCTAATTACCTGGAATAAAACTTTTAACTAGTTAAAAAAAAATTAGACAAAATGAAGTGACTATATAAATCTTAGTTATACTTGTGGGTACTGTTACAAAAATCTCAGTTCTCAAAGATCTCAGTAAGTTTTAATTTATCTATAATCCATTCCTACCTATAAATTATTAACATATAATAAAATACATAACAGGCACATAAATACATGCTGATAAAAATAACCTAGACAAAAAGAAACTGAAGCTCAATAGAAGAGAAAATTAATTTTTTAAATAAACCTAGCTGTTAGTCAAAGCCAAGTTTTCACCATACTAAAACACTATCTACAATCCTAAGGAAGTTGTCAAAACTAGAAAAATGACTCATTAATCGTGCTATCCTAATGCATTTTCTCCACTTCTGAGATAATTATCAAACAAGGCGTTAGTCTAAACAATTTCATAAACCACAGTTCAATATAACCTTTAGTGAGTTTTAATAGTTGAAAGAAAATCTTAATGGTTATCGTTTTTCATGATCATTTCGATATTTCATCACAGTATTTACAATTATATAGTGATGCAAAATGCATAGTACATTTAAAGGTCTTGGTTATTCTCATCCCAGAGGTACTGAGGAAAAACACGTTAAAAGCCTCAAATCTAACCACTAATGCAACTAAGTAATTTGAAAACACATTTCAGCACTTTGGAGAGGAAGGACTCAAAACACAGCAACTGAGTCAATAATTTCATACTTTTTCTAAGCTGTATTTAATTGACTATCACTCCCTATGGCCATAATTGTTGACTAGTCAATTTTTACTAAAATATACTCTTAGCTTACTAATGCTCTTAAGTCATACAACAACAACACAATAGTATATATTAGTAAAATTATTAAATAAACAAAGTTCCATCAAATTCCAAATATGTGTATTTGGTGGTAAAAAGTCTGTTTTGTTGGTTGGAGGGAAAAAAAAAAAAAACTTCATTAACAAAATTAAGTCTATTTCCTCTACCATCAACAAACAAATATAGAGAGAAAAGGCTACAAATTAAAGTGCTATATATTAACTTATATTAATTTTTAAATCTAACATCCTTAAAGTAAACCTGACACTTTTCCATAAACTCAATAATCTCTTAAAATACATTTTAGAGTACTGAAGGCACTACATGAATTTATCTAAAATTTAAAAGTAGTTCCCAGTGTTATCACGCCCTAAAGCAAATAAAATCAAGCCACAGAATGACAAAGACTCCACATGCTGCATTGTCACCTTTCATTCTGGAGGTGGGGTTCAAGTCATAAGTGCTGACACTAAACGTAGTACCAATTTTTATTCCACTGGGCTAGACAGTCACTAAACTATATTTTAGTCTTTAAAAAAAGGAATATAATAAGTAACTTCAGGTTAAACATAGCAAAAAACAAGAACAAAAAGCAGACAACAGTATAAGAAAGAAGGTAGAAAATTTCTCTACAACGTGGAGGGAATCATCTTGAGGAAGCAAACCAAGGCTCGCTGCAGAACCCTCCAAAGGACAAGACCAGAAGCACTGAGTCCACCTGAGGATGGTTCCGGGACAGGGATGAAAACAGTTTAAATGAATAAAAGCTGGTATAAAAAAAGAGAGTCCCACATCCTCGTCCCCACAATGCATGGCCATTGCCAGCACGGTACAAGATTGAAAGTTTACTTTCCAGAGGGTAAACATCTAGATACCCTAAAAAGCCTTACTTTAAAAAAATACAGTAACTTGAAAGTATACTTATTGAACTATGAAACTCTATGCAAGATTAAAGAAGTTTTTTCTAAGAAAAGTGAGGAGCCATAATAAAACTTAAGTGTCCATCAATGGCAAAGGTAGGTTATTCATCACCAGTGGACAGCTCCCAGAGACACATAGGTTGGTGTTTTTTTTTTTATGCAGTACACTTAAAAATGACCAGACAGCAAAGTGTCACCAGTCGTTAGAGGAAGGAGTCTTTGGTGAATGTCACACACCAAACAAACAGGAAAAAGAAAAAGAAAAACCTCATAGAAAATAGATACTATTGTTAACATGGTAGAGAAAGACTAAAGAAAAGTGTAATCAATACTATCATAAAGATTAAATTTTCATGTAAAAAAATCAGGGCAGGGACTTGCTTTATTCCCCAGTATCTGACTGCTCCCACATCATAGTTCTCTACAGAAACAAAACCAACAGGATGGAGAAACATATTTTATTTGTTTTAAGGACTGGCTCACACAATTATGGAGGGTGAAAAGTTCCAAGATCTGCAGGGTGAGCTGGCTAGCTGAATAGCCAATGGTACAATTCTACTCCAAGTCCAAAAGCGTAAGAATCAGGAAAACCTATGGTCTAGCTCCAGTCTGAAAACCAACAGGCTCAAAACCCAGAAAGAGCTCACGTTTCTGTTTGAGTCCAAAAGCAGGAAAGAGCTAATGTCCCAGTTCCAAGGCATTCAAACAGGTGGAACCCTCTCTTACTGAGAGGAGAGCCAGCCTTTTTGTTCGAGTCAGGTCTTCGGCTGCCTGGGTGAGGCCCACGCTCATCAGGAGAGCACTCTGCTTTACTCAGCAGAGTAAGTTCTGATTTAAATGTTTATCTCATCCAGAAATAGCCTCATGGAAAAACCCAGAATAATGTTTGACTCTATGCTGCACACCCCCATGGCTCAGCCAGGTTGACGCACAAAATTAACCATCAAAGTTTGTTCCCTCCCTCCCCTCCAAAAGTCAGAAAACCAGAAAGTGCTCTTAAAAATTAAAAGTATAATATCAAACTAAAATTTGATAGCTATTAGTGGAAGATGAAGAAACCACTTCAAAAAAAAGATCAAACAAGAGGAAAAATACATGAGAATGGATATGAGAAAATTAATCCAGAAATGAGAAAAACAAAAAAAAGAAATTCCCATAGAAATAATCCAAGAAAATTTCTCTAAACACATACTTTTCAGACTGAAAAGGTGTACATAAAATACCAAACACGGTGATTTCTAGTATATTCACCCACACCAAGAAATAATCCAGTAATGACATAAACAATTTTTAAAACAGTAAAAATACTAAAAGTTGCTCGGGAGAAAAAAATTTGTAGCGATTGTAAGTTTCAGCCACTAATATTTATATCCAAACAAGCTATCAATCAAATATAAAAGTTAAATAAGCCCTGGCTGGTGTAGCTCAGTGGATTGAGTGCAGGTTGCGAACCAAAGGGTCGCCAGTTCGATTCCCAGTCAGGGCACATGCCTGGGTTGCAGGCCAGGTCCCCAGTGGGGGCCCCATGAGAGGCAACCACACATTGATGTTTCTCTCCCTCTCTTTCTCCTTTCCTTCCCTTCTGTCTAAAAACAAATAAAATCTTTAAAAAAAAAAGTTAAGTAAAAGACATTTTCACATAAGCAAAATCTAAAAAATTCTACCCCTCGTGCATTCTTTCTCAAGAAATCACAAAGGATGTGCCCCACCAAGATTAATGCAAACACCCATGCATCATCCTCCACCCTTGTTCCACTTTAATTGGCCCAAGGCACACTTATTACCACCAGATCTCTCTTTACCTTTGTTTTATTCTCTACTATATTCCCAGTGCCAGAACAGTGACCAATGCACCCATAACAAGTAATCAATAAATGCTGAATCAGTGTACTTTTTAAAAAGAAGGCCATTATGGGACACAGGAGGAAGACATGAGATTAGAGCATAAGAAAGATAAGAAAAAAAATTCTTGGTTGATGGGAAAAGAAGCCTCCAGATAACAGCTTTCTACAAACCTGAAGAGCAACCAATCCAGATTTAAAGAGGAAAACAGAGAACTCCAGGTACTGTGCCTCCAAGAAAAACAACTGAGCCAATAGCTACTAGCCCATGTTTAATCACACTGGTAGAAGTTTCACAGGTCCACGGAAAAATTTAGGAAAAAAATCTGTGGAGGATGTAAAAAAAAAATTAAATAAACCTAAGGTAGATATTATTAACATTAACATAAAGAATGAAAGAAAAAGACAAGCAAGTGGAAGGGAGGATGGAATGAAGGAAGGAAGGAAGGCAGGGAGGGTAATCATGGTGTATTTTGTAGTTCCTCCATATAAATACTTACTTACACTATCACAATAATGTAAATGCTAGCTGTGGCTTTAACTAAATATTACGCTATAACTGTACTGGGAATGATGTTAGTGGGAAACAGAAAGGGAGAGCAATGTAAATCCTCAATGGTCATCTTCCCCATGGAGGACATTAGATAATGTCTTAAATAGAAAAATCAAGAAATAGCTGTTGTATCATTTATAAATATAAAGGTAACTAGCAGCGTCAACAACTGAGAGATCTGAATGTGGTTCCTTTCAGAAAGTAGAATCAAGGGGGAAAGAAGAAGTAAGCAGGTGACTATTGTTTTTCAGTTTAAATATTATACTATTATTAGATTTGTGAAATGATTTACATGTTTTGCTTCATAAATCATAAAATTTATATTATAAATCATATGCTCTAAACGAAGTAAATAGAAAATAAAAATACACATTTTTTTCTCATTGGGCAATAGGTATCTATCAAAATTATTCTGAATATCTCTCAACAGCAGCATAAGCATTCAATTGTCACAAATACTGATAACAAACCTACAAAAATATGAATGTATCATAAACTACTGAAAAGTTTTCTTTTCTTAAAGTCAGTATTACACATTCTACCAAATGAAATTAAGTTCACTGCTATTGCCAATAAAATATTCTCCTTTTTTTGGTAAGTACTGATCTAAGGATCCGAACATAATTTAAATTAAAGAAAGGAATGAAGGATAATTTGTTAACAAAAACCTAAACTCATATGGAACTATTTCTTTTTTATTAAAAAAAAAATTTAAAGGTCTGTGCTCTTCAACAAAATATCATTATTAATACTTTAAGATGCTACAGTTACATAGGCCTTTGTAAAATAAATCCAATTCATTGGACAAAGCTCCTTTTACTTAAACAGATGACAGAAGCCTATTAGGAGTCAAGGGAGGAGACCACAAAGGAAAGCTCAAACGAGGAAAAGAATGTATTAACACAAAATTGAGAAGCACATTATACACAGGACTAAAGGTCAGAGCCAGAGAAAACTTGTTCATGTTCAAGATACAGTAATCTTAAGAGCGCAAAGTAAACTATCAAGAACTTTTCAACAGTGTTTGCGCTCGGTGTCAGCACTCTCTCAGCGGCGCATCTGACACAAACTAGAGTGGCCTCACTCCGGGAGGAAAACACCGTCATAGTCAAGCACAGGTCTTATTCCATTGTCTCTTTAGAGGGTAAAACAAATCCTTACATGAAATAGCAAAATAAAATATTGCCATTTGGAAACTTTCGGTATCAATGATTTTTGTACACATATACTTCTAAAATGTACATTTTATTCGTACAAGTGTTATGGCTCAGTTTATAAATGAAATTTATTGCATATACAGATAACTACAAAGAGAAGAGATAAAAGAAAATTCTTATAAAGTTGAATTCGCAAAATGGTACAGTTTTATAATTGCTTATTTAACAAATATCTTTTAATGTGTACTATGTGCAAAGAATTGAATATTGAGAAAGTAACTACTGGATTTACATAATAAAGAATGCACATATTTAAAAATAAAAAAACCTGAGATAACCATAAAATCAATTATATAATCACTATAAATATAGCTTTAAATTTATAAATAATCAAAAACAATCCTCTTGCAACTGTGTTTAAGCATACATTAAAATTAATATATTTGCAAGTGCCTTTGAAAATATTTTTAAACATTTTCAGGAAAAACAATCTCCAGCCAATAATGACCCTTAAATAACTTCCAAACTGGTGTCACTTTCGTCAAGATCTCTCACTAATCAACACAGAAAGCTGATTTCGAAAAAAGTGACAAAAGTCGCCATAGCCCTTTGCAGCCACAATCTCTCAACAGATGATCATCATTAAGTTTATATCAGGGCTTCACATTCAGGAGCTACACAAATGTGTCCTATTAGGACATGGTCAGTCTGTTTGGCAACTCCAGCTCTCCAGACATATGGCAACTGCTGCCCTTTGAGGTCTGAAGTCAAGTCTTTGGGGAATCTCACAGCCTGCACTGAAGTTACAAGGAGTGTTCATTAGAGACCGCTGGAGAGGAAACATGAAAGGCTTCCATTAAAACTATATAAAACAGCTAATTATTTTTAAAAGATTTTTAAACCATCTGATGTACTGAGCTTCAATAAAAAGTATTTACCAACGGAATTATTTTTAAAAGCACCACTTTCAAGACATGAGTGCCAACAGCTTTCTGCATGCTTCCCATCTGGCACCTCAACCACCTCACATTCAGTTTATAAGCATCATCAAGTCAAGATTTTTGTGTTGTGGGAGAGAATAAAATTATCTTATACCTCTAACTTCTTTCTAAAAATCACTGTAAACATTGAAGAAGTGAAGGTATTTTTAGAGACAAAGTTTTGTTTTCTAAAACCTAGTTTTGAATAATATATGCTGTTAATCTCAAGCAGACATACACATGTATTTCTTTTTAGATGCATCTTTTTTATCCAAAAAAACTGCCTCTATTTCATCTTTAGTCCATTTTAAAATAAAAATCATTTCAATGTTATAAGTACAAAATATATAAATTACTAGTCAACCTATGAATAGCATTTATCAGATAATATTATTGAAAATGTATGTAGATTCAAATCTTTAAAAGAACAATGTCAAGAAATTGACAAGAGTGAAAAGAAGTCTCATGTCTTTACTTTCTCGGGATTTTGAAAAACAAAAAGTATAAATATTTTCTAATTAATAATAGTTGCCATTTTAACATTTTGCATGGGTGAACTTTTTAACTTTGGAGAAGAATTATTTATTAAGTTTCACAACAAAACAATACCACTATGGAATTTTACTTCAGTAACAAATCTCCATAAAATATTATATAAAGTTCATTAGTTTGCCTCAATCGTTTCTTGAATTCACATATATGTTGGTTTCTGACAGCCTAATTCCAAAAAGCAATTACAACCTCAATCCACATGTAAAAAGATAACAGAAAGCAAGTACGTTAAACCAGTTTAAAAGAATAAAAATCTAAAGAAAACAGATTACGAATGATTTATATGAATGCCTAGTGCTGAAGTTAATTACAAGTAACCCAATAAAATAGTGCCTTTATTATTGTACAGCACGTAATAGCTCTAGATGTAAAAACCAGAACTCCTTCTGCTGACTTCTGCATGCCCAATCCCACAGCACACAACATTAAGAATTAAACATGTAGTAAATAAGGCATATAGAAAACAGCAGTTTTTAACTAAAAGCAGAAAAACTCTCCTGCTGTTTAACCATTTGGGGTCTTCCACTCTGAACAGTGATGACTATAAACTGATACTATATATTCACTGAGTAAATTTTTTTTTTAAAGATTTTATTTATTTATTTTCAAAGAGAGGGAAGGGAGGGAGAAAGAGCAATGTATGGTTGCCTCTCACATGGCCCTCACTGGGGACCTGGCCCGCAACCCAGGCATGTGCCCCGACCGGGAATCGATCCAGGACCCTCGGCTCCCAGCCCGCGCTCAATCCACTGAGCTACACCAGCCAGGCATCACTGAGTAAATTCTTAATGCTAACATAAAGTGAGACTTCAATTTCAGTGTTCAAAGCTTTACATCAAATAAAAATAAATAAATAAATAATTGTGAAATAGCATCCCATTCATTTCAGCATTCCATAGGAGCAAATAAGTTATCTTTTTAATTTTTCATTGAATTTATCTTTTATGTTCATACTATGAAATGACATCTTCAGAATTAGTGTTTTTCCACACCTCACTCTGCATCCGGCTTTCATACAGCTGTGGTCCCGATTTTCAGAAAAGACTGTCTGAAACACACACACTGCAGGCCACAGTCACATGCTATGGTTGTCAAAAGCCACAGCCTGCAGCCAATCACAGTGTGCTGCTTAATGCCTTTCCTGGATAGGGCCCTTCATTCCAGAATGTTTCCATAACTCTTTCAAATATTTATCAATGTGTTTAATGAGATATTAGTTGATATCAACTGTAAGTATAATACAAAAGTCCTCAATATGTTATGGATAAATTTCATCATGGAGGCCATTCTTTGACATACAGTAGTGATATGATGAAATACTTGATCAGCTATTTTGTTGTGCAAATAAATTAGGACTGATGAAACAACCAACCAACAGTGCATCTCTCTGGCTGTCTTTTATCCCTATTAATTTCATCTCCACTAAAAACACATGCAATATCAGTTTATTCTGCTTCCCTCCCCCCACCCCAGGTCAATAACTTCACAAATTGCAATTTGTTTCCTTAACTGTGGAAAAACACTTTACAGGTAAAAATCTCCACTTCCTTGAGTTCTTAACAGTACCTGATTCAATTTTCCATATAACAAACATTCAAATGTTTGTTAAAGTAACAATTTAACATCATTAGTGAAGGAGGGAGGAGCCACTTCACTAGGAACACTCAGAGATCTCCAAAAACATTACTAGATAAGTTTCCTATGTGCTATAACAAACTGCCACAAATTTGGTGCATTAAAACACTAGAAGTCTGTTCTCTCACAGTTCTGGAGACAAGAAATTTAAAATAGGTTTTACTGAGCCAAAAATCAAAGCGTCAGCAAAGCTGTGCTCCTGGAGGCTACAGGGGAGGGTCTGTCCCTCACCTCTTCCAGCGGCTGGTGCCTGCTGGTGCGTCTTGACTTATGGCGCGTGACTCTCTGCTCATCTTCACACTGGTATGTGCTCAACGCGGATCTTCGTCTGTCTCTTGAAGGATACATGTGATGCCACCCAGATAATTCACGAGTATCCCCTCATCTAAAAATCCTTAATCACACAAAGACCCTTTTTCTAAATGAAGTATTGTTCACGGGTTCCAAGCACGTGACAAGGGTGTTTTGGGGGTAGCCGTATTTCAGTCTATCATACTACAGCACAGGTGGCAAACACAAAGCCCACGAACCGAATCCGGCAATCCACCTTGTTTTATACGGCCCGGCACCTTGTTTCTACCCAACGCCAAACTGTCGCTTAACTGTTAAGGAGTAGTTACATTTATACAGTCCTAAAATTACATTCAACCCTATGAAGGCAACCATGAAGCTGACGTGACCCCCGGTGAAAATGAGTTTGACACCCCTGCTCTAGAGAATCCAAATTAAAGCAACAGAAACAGCAGGTTGAAGAAAAGTGAACTTTACTATCCAGTTCAAAAAAATTCAAAATATTCAGAAGAAATAAAAACATTTTAAAAATTAGTAACATTATGGCAAGAGCTGGAAACATTTCAAGCAAGTCAACCTCTGCTCCAAGTGTCGGTTCTCACCGTGATTGACTTGTAACTGGTTTAATTTTCAGTTCCAGAAATTCAGTTAATTTGCTATGTATGAAGCTTATCCTGCTCCAAGAATCTGAAAGCCACACAGCAGAGCAAGCAGCAACAAGCGGGTGTCACGAAGAGCAGCTGCTAGCCATCAGCAGAAAGGCAACGGCAGCACCACCAATGCCCAGAGAAATGAGGCAGCAGTCCAGACGCAGGGAGGTGACTGATCAGAAATAGAAAGATTTAAAAAGAAAAAAGTTCTCCCCCACTAGTTTGTTTTCTCACTGCCACTGACAAACCTTCTATCTTCTTTAGATTACATTTGTATCAAATGGAATTCTATTCTCACAAATTCAACCAGCGCTTCAAAACAACAGGGAATCTTTACAATGGATGTAAGTAGGAGACAACTCTACAATATCAAGCGAGTGTACAAACTTTCTTGAATAAAGGAATAAATCACCTTTCCCCATAAAAAGGAACAATAAGAAACCAAAATTAAACTTGCCCCCTTTATGGAGTATCTGATAACAAGAATAACCTGACAAACCAACTGACCCCAAAAGACAATCTGCTATTCTGTCCTCCATGTAAACAACTTTCAAAAATATGCAACCACTATCAAAAAGAATGCACCGTGCACCCAGTATTTAGGACATTATGAAGCATCTTTACATTCACTGTATGTAAAATCACACTATACAAAAGAAAGTGTAGGTAAGGTGAATGTAGAGAACGTGTATAAGGTTAGGAGATTTGGGTTTTTGGTAAACTACCCAGAAATTGGCAAAAGTACATAATGCTATGTCAAATATCTGAACACTATTTACAAGGCAGCATAGGAATAACTATAAAGTAAATTAAAATCTCTGTTAGGAACCTTGAAGATAAGGAAGAGGAGTTTTAATTGAACAAGATAGTAATAGTAAACTGCAGCTCCTCTTAGAAAGGAAATTAAATTTTCAGTATGTACTAAAAGAGGTAAAATCAACAGAAAGGAAAAGGTCAATTCACTAATTCAGGAATAAGCCGAATCAGTGATTCTTTACAAGAAGAATTTTTCAAATGATACTTCCTTTTGTGCCTTCGTGTCTCCCCAACTCCGATAGGACTCAAGTCATAAGGAACTTCACTGATAATGATGTATTTGGCAAGGAAAAGAAAAGTTGATAATCAGTAAACGACACTAACTTATAAGCGTACAGTATTTCTCAACTGTGGTAACACTAACACTAGAGGAGTGCTGAAAGTAATGCAGTAAAAATAAAAGGTTTTAAAGTGTACAAAAGAGGCTCTTAAGATAATGATACTAGTAGTTAACACTCCATAATGACATCGATCTCACTTGTAGTCAGGTATACTTGACTGACTTTCCAAAACAGCTGTCACCACAGCTGGCCCAGAGAAAGGTGGAGCCACACCTCTGGAAGCCCATGGAAAATAAGAATGTTACCCATTAACCTTGTCCACATGGGAAAGACCCCCAAACTGCTAATCTCTTAGATCCCCCTTCTAGCTCTAATATTCTATGTTCAAGATGAAAATGGACTGGACTGGGCATAGGACCGCAAAAAGAATAGAAAATAATGAAAAAGGCACTAGAAAATAATGGTGGACTGAATTTGTAAGTCAAAAATCTAAACAATCAAATTAATTTCATAAAAAGAAAACAATACTGAAAATACTAAATAAAGAGGATTTTTGTGTGCTGTGAAAACACTTAAAGTCAGAATCTAATAACTTTAATTTATAACCTACTTTGCTCTATGGACTGTTCTACATATATTTACATATATTATCCAATACAATCTTTATTACATCCATTTCACTCAATAAGACAGTGAGTCTCAAGCAAGTGAAGTAATTTGTTCACGGTTACTGAGTTAATAAGTGGTAGAGAGAAAACATTTCTTGAGATTCAAAAATCTATCATCACAGCATTTTCCTGCCCTAAGCCACTTCTTAAGATCCTCTGGCATCCTTTTTTTTTGTTACTCATGGAGACAACGGAGTCCAACTCCAGCATCTGAAGAATTTAATACTAGAAGAACAAATACATAATCTTTAGGTGCAAACCTTAGATTTTGTTAACCCCACACACATGCTTCTGGGAGTTCGTGCGATGCAATGGCAGCCTGACTTACAAGAACTGCCTGACTCAACCCTGCACAGCAGATGGACCGTAAGTGCAATTACTAACACATAATAAATGTCCCTTCCTAAATTATAATATTATATATAACTGTACATATCAGGTCACTAAATTTCTCCATAACTATTTGATCTCAGCCAACTAAGGCAAACAGAATAAGCACTTTCAACAGAAAAATTTTAATCTGGATCCTAACAATCCTGATTACTCTGACTAAAATCCATTAGACTATATACTATTTATGAAAAATATATGGATGAGAATACAGCTGAGCCTTCGCAGAAATATCAGAGTTTGATATTAAGCGAAAACAAGTCCAAACTTTGCACTTTTAACCTAGCCTTTAATCTGAAGTAATAGAAACAAAGAAAGGACTAAGTACAACCACACAGTTATAGGTGAGAAACAGAGAAAACTACCTGAAAAACCAAAGGAAAATGATATGCTTAGAACATCTCCATTCTTGTATTCCTCCTTTTTGCTAACTCTCTTTCTAATCCCAAATTTAAAAGACCAGTTGTAAAACCGTAGGGTGCCAAATTAAAGCACACTTTATTTTCAGATGTCTCCATACTCAGAGGCTGACTTCCTGTCAGGAAGAGTTCCATTTCACTGAATACCCCAATCAGCAGGAAACTTGCAGAATTAAGTGCCAGTTGATATTACTTTGTTTTGCATTTACCACCCTTGAGAATACTGTTCAAAGATCTAGTTATATAGTCAGCATGGTATCATCCTTCTGACTAGACTGCCAAGCCACAGGGTGTAGCACCAGTTACACAAAATTCACCTTGAAAGGTTGTGCTTTCTAAATCCTAGTGTGCTAGTGAATCAACAGGATACCTGTATTTCAGAATAAAGCCTGCATCTGAAGTTAAATTATGCTTCTCTTCAGTTGTAACAAAGCAATTTAACGACATTGGAAAGGTCTGCATTCAGATTCAAATAAAAACCAACTGATGTTCACCAACTCCTCAACTTAAATATTTTATTTTTTAAAAGAACTTTACTTTGTTTTTAATGTTTCTGCTGTTGTTTAGAAGACAAAAAAATCCATTTTATGAAAGCACATTATCTGTTATACATTTTGAATCAAACAAAACCATAAATATTTTACATTATTAGCACATACTTATTAAACTGATTTCAGATACTTTAAAATTTTTAGTGCATTTAAGATTTTTCATGATCAGTTAATATACCTTGACCTTGAACTACCCTCTCCAACTTCCATGAACTTCCTGTCATGCTTCAAAGGCATCTAGTTCCCTATAACACAATCAACTATTTCTATTGTACACAAAATTAAGGTAATTCTAAGCATTTCAATATAAAATACCTATGCTCATAGATTTTCTCCATTATAAGGATAAAGCATTCAGTAGCTCTAAGGCAAAACTAGGTGACTGTACTAGAAACCTATTTTTTATTCTGATGTTAATCACTATCCTATTGATTCTCATCCATTCACAATCAAAGGTCATAAGCACTGACAATAACAAAGTTCAGACACAATCAATCTACATTCACTAACTCTGTAAGTGCATTCTAAGGATGAGCTATAAACATATCCAAAAGATAAGGAGGGATAACATTATGACAAGGTTGAAATATTAAATTATATTGACCCTAGTGGGATCACACTACATATAGCCTGGTCTCAAAGAAGCCATATGCCGCCGAAGTCCTAGTTGCAGTGGCAAAGGTAAGGCTGGTTACAAAGAAAATGAAATGTTTTATATACAACATATCGAAGCCTAAGTTTCGACGTCTCATGCACTCTGCGGATCATTGCCACGCAAGCTCCTTTTATCCCACAAAGAAAATAGTAAGATTTTCACTTAATCATTACAGGAAATAGCTATGCAATCAACGGATGTCAAAATATTTGAATTTATTCTTAAATTTAGAGTTGGATCTGCATAAGTATTGTAAAAAATACACACAAAGAGACACACACAGCAACATGCCTGGTTAAAGTTAAGCTGCTCTGAGAAAATACCACTGAAATCAGTTCTAAAGATCTATCCCTTCAGAAACAACACATAAATTGGGATTTATGTCCAAATTAACTTAGAAAGGAAATAGAACAAGTGACTGAAATAATTTCTTCTGAATGAAGGAAAAACAATCACTGTTTTATAAAAAAAATACTAGCTGTAATTTTGCATATCTATTGATTTTCTTTAATTGCTGTGATGGGAGAAGCGGGGAACACCAGAAGCAGGATACTAAAGAAGAGGATTTTCTGCATTATTCACTGGCTCACTTCTGATATAACAGTAGCTTTTCCCAAATTATGTTTTACAAAAATTTTCCACTCACACTATGGCCACAAAAAGAACTGTGCGATCAAATATACTAATTTTATTCCTATTACAGATTCAACAATACGCATTATTATAAACATATTTATACACACAGATATTTACTAAAGGCCTTGAGGGGCTTTACAGGAAAGAAACCTAATTAAATTTGAAGCAACATTTTCTGCACTTATTTATACGGCTGTAAGCTTTTTTCCACACCACTTCCATGATCACACACACTACACAGGCTGGAACGTGCTGCAGTGGAAAACCTGGAGAGTCAGAACTGATCCAACAAGACATGGCCACCACAGACTCGCCCAAGGACAGTTAGAGGTACTAGAAAGAGTGGAGAAAACGCTTTAGGAACTTTAGGATCTATAAATGCTGATGAAATTATAAAAATATAGCTGGAACCTGGAAAAAATTAACACTGAAAGTCAAAGGAGTCTGACATGATGTATTCATAAAAAAAAAGGGGGTTAAATAGGAACTCACAGATTTTTTTTTTGTATTCGACTATAACTACTCCCTGCGTTAAGGCCGTATAAAATTCTATATTGTAGTACAATTATTTGTCTCTCTCCCTAAATTATTGTCCTTTAAAAGGAGGGGCTTATCTTAAAGGTATTCAATACATGCCTCCCAAACAATAAATGCGAACAAATAAAATGAGCAGGCACAAAGAGAACCGGGGGGACGGGCGGGGTGTCAGATGAATTCACAAAGCTCTGTAGAAGAGAGGGCAATTTGCATTAAGGCTGACAGACAGTAAAAAAAAAAAAAAAAAAAAATTCTAAAAGTAAGTTAATAGCCTCATCACACTGCTTTGTATACAGACTGATACTACAGGATTTCCTGATAGGTAAAAAAAAAAAAATGCATCAGGAAGTTAAGACGACTTTTTTATATTTCTAATAAACAACTTATACGCAAAATCCTATTTTGTGGTTGGAAAAAAAGATAATCCTTTATTTGTTCAATTATTTCTTTTAACAAACCAAAGCATTTTCTTAAAAATATATAGTGAGTTTCATTTAAAAAAGTTGAAGCATACCCTAAATAGAGCACACTGAGTATTTAAGTGACACAATAAAAGAAGTATATCTCCATTTATATTAAGTTCTCCAATAAGTAAAACTCATCCACAATAGCAGGAATAAAATCAGTGGAAACCTGAGTGACCGGAGATTAAGAGGCACAGGAAACTTCCTGGATTGAAATGGTTATTAGATGGTAGTGTATATGTCAAAATTCATCAAACTCTACACTTAAAATGTGTGCATATATAGTATATAAATTATGTTACACTGAACTTTTTTAAAAACAGGTATATCTTACTAAGCCAGAGGAAAATTGAAAAATATGACCTTGTTAACAAATGAACATGACTACAGTATGTAGTAATAATAAATGACTTAATAAAAATGAACACTTAATACACACTTAATCCAGGGGTAAAAGTATGGTGGTATTTCATAATGAGAAAGACCAAAAGGCAAAAGCCCAAAATATGGTGATTTACAACCAATGTTACCATTCATTTAATATTTATACAATTTATATAAACAATCTAACATTACACTTTAAAGAACTAGAAAAAGAACAAAAGCAAACCAGTCAGCAGAAAAAGAGGAACTAATACAAATTAGAACAGAATTAAATGAAATAGAGAACAAAAAGGCAGTAGAAAAAAGTAATACATACAACAAAGAGCTGGTTCTTTGAAAAGATTAATAAAACTGACAAATCCATGCCTTGACTCACTAAGGAAAAAAAGAGAAAAGACTCAAACAAAATCAGAAGTGAGAAAGAAATTACCACTGACATCACAGATATACAAGGATCATGCTAGAACACTAGGAAAGCCTACATGCCACCAAATTTAATAACCTAGAAGAAATGGGTAAGTTCCTAGATATAACCTTCTTAGACTGAATTGGAAAGAACTAGAAAATCTAAATATACTAATCAACAGTGAGAAAATTGAAACAACCATCAAAAACCTTCCCAAAAATAAAAGTCCAGGACTATATGGCTTTAACAGTAAAAATTCCAGAAAACATTCAAAGAAGATTTGAGACCTATCCTTCTCAAACTCTTCCATAATATTGAAGAGGAAATATTTCCAAACACATTTTTTTAACATTTATTTATTTTTAGAGAGAGGGGAAGGGAGGAAGAAAGAAAGGGAGAGAAACATCAATGTGTGGTTACCTCTTATGTGCCCCTTCCCGGGCGGCGGTGGGGGCGGGCCTGGCTTGCAACCTAGGCATGTGTCCTCATCTGGAATTGAACCAGAGACCTTTTGGTTCACAGGCTGGCACTCAATCCACTAACCAACACCAGCCAGGGCCCTAAAATATTTCATGAAGCCAATATTACCCTGATACCAAAATCTGGCAAGGATAACACAAAGAAAACTACAAACCAACATTTCTGATAAACAAATGCAAAAATCCTACACAAAATACTAGCAAATCAAATACAATACATTAAAAAATAATTCTTCATGATCATGTGGAGTTCATTCCAGGGGTACAAGAATGGTTCAAAATATGGAAATTGATTAATATAATACACCACATTAACACAACAAAGGATAAAAGGCATATGATCTTATCAATACATGCATAAAAAGCACCTGATAAGATACAATATCCACTTAAGATTAAAATACTCAATAAAGTGAGTATACAAGGAAAATATCTCAATATAATAAAGGCCATATATGACAAACTCCCAGCTAATATCATATTCAATGGTAAAAAAAACTGAAAAATTTTCCTCTAAAATCAGGAACAAGACAAAGATGTCCACTTTCACCACTTATTCAACATAGTTATGGAAGTCCTAATCAGAGCAATTAGGCAAGAGAAAGAAACAAAAGGCATCCAAACTGGGAAAGAAGAAGTACATGTTTCACTTTTGCAGATGACATGATTCTGTACATAGAAAATCCTAAAGATTCCAGCAAGAAACTATTAGAAACAACAAACAAACACAGTAACATTGCAGGACACAAAACCAACACACAAAAATCCACTGCTTACCTAAATATTAACAATGAAATTTCAGAAAAGAAATGAAAAGAAAAAATTCCTTCTGTAACTGCAACAAAAAAAATAAAATAAAATACCTAGGGATAAACTTAACAAAGGATGTAAAAGACCTATCTACTGAAAACTAAAGCATTATTAAAACAGATTGAAGAAGGCACAATGAAATGGAAAGATACTCCACGTTCATGGATTGGAAGAATCAATATAGTTAAAATGTTCATATTACCCAAAGAAATATACAGATTTAGAACAATCATCATCAAAATCTCAATATCATTTTTTTAAAAATAGAACAAAAGTAATCAGCTTTGTATAAAAGCACAAAAAACCCCAACTAGCCAAAGCAATCCTGAAGAGGGAAAAAACAAAACAAACCAAAACCGGAGCTGGAGGCCTCACGCTACCTGATTTCAAACTACAATGCAGAGCTACGATAATAAAAACAGCATGGACTTGGCATAATAATGGACACACAGACAATATAACAGAACTGAGAGCCCAGAAATAAAATCACATGTACACGGGCAAATAATTTTTGACAAAGAAGTCAAAACCACACAGTGGAGAAAAGAAAGAAAAGGTGCTGGGAAAATTAAAAAGTCATCTACACAAGAATGAAAGTTTGTCTCCATCTATAAAAATTAATTCAGAATGGATCAATGACCGAAATATAAGGTCTAAAACAATAAAGTACATAGGGAGACACATAGGTACTTGTCTTAGGAACCTTGGTTGTAAAGAACATTTTATTAATTGACCCCATGCCGGCTGGCTGAGCATCAACCAGCAAAGTGAATGGTCTCTGGTTCAATGCCTGGTCAGGGAACACGCCTGGGTCGTGGGCTGGTCCCCGATTGGGATACATGTGAGAGGCAACCAATCTATGTTTCTCTCAAACGTTGATGGTTCTCCCCCTCTCTTCCTCCCTCCCTTCCCCCCTCTCTAAAAATTAAGTAAATTTTTTAAAATCTTAAAAAAAAAAAAAAAAAAGAATTTGACCCCAAAGGCAAGGGAAGTAAAGGCAAAACTAAATGAATGGGACTGTTTATATCAATCTAGAAAGCTCCTGTAGAGCATGAGGAACCGACAACAAAACAAAAAGGCAACCAACTAAATGGGAGAGGATTTTGCAAACAACAGCTCTGACAAGGGGTTAATATCCAAAATATACGAAGAACTGGTACAACTCAACACCAAACAAAGAAACAATCCAATTAAAATGGGCAAAGGACCTGAAGAGACACTTCTCCCAAGAAGACACACAAATAGCTAACGGATATACAAAAAGATGTTCAACGTCACTAGCTAACAGGAAAATACAAATCAAAACTAAAACGAGACACCACCTCACAACTTGCAGAATGACCAGCATCAGCAAGACCAACGACAACAAGTGCTGAAGGAACCGCGGGATGAAAAGGAACCCTCGGTCACTGCCGGCGGGAATGTGCACTGGCACAGCCACCACAGAAAACAGGCTGGTGGTTCCGCAAAGCTTAAGAACAGAGTCAACATACGGCCCAGCAATCCCTCCCCTGGGTATCTACCCAAGAAACTCGAAAACATTTATTCACAAAAATATATGCACCCCTATGTATACTGCAGCATTATTCACAGTTGACAACCAAAGCGTACTTTGATGAGATTCAGATAAAGAAGATGAGGTATATATACACTACAGAATACTATTTGTTCTTAAGAAAAGACAAAATACTACCATTTTTGACTAAATGAATGGGCCTTGAGAATATTATGCTAAGCAAAATAAGTCAGTGAGAAAAAGCTAAGAACCATATGATTTCACTCATACATGGAATATAAAACTGAAACTCAGACTCAGAAAACAGTGTGGTAGTTACAGAGAAAAGGGGGTGGGGTGTAGTAGAGGGTAAAGGGGTCCAAATATATGGTGACAGATGATTTGACTTTGGGTGGTGGGCACATAAAGCGTGATACAGATCAGGTATCATAGTAATGTACACTTGAAATCTGCGTGATCTAATTAATCCATGTTACCCCAATAAATATTTATACAATTTATAACATAATATCTATACAATTTATTAACATAATATTATTTATTAACATAATATTTATACAATTACCATATTTTTTGGACTATAAGACACTTTTTTATCCCCAAATTTGGGAGGAAAATGGGGGGTGCGTCTTATAGTCCGAATGTTCTGTTTACATTTACATTGGTGAAATATTATGTTGTTATTAAATATTTTACCACATTTTTTGCTTCAAAATTTTTTTTTCCTAGTTTCCTCCTCTAAAACCTAGGTGCGTCTTATGGTCCGAAAAATACAGTATATAAATGCTTGGTCAAATAGTAAGTATGCTGGATGTTGGAGATACAACAGGAAACAAAACACTATTCTTCAAGAAACTTCCAGTCTAATGGGAGAGAAATAAAAATCACAGGCAATTTAAATAAAGAATGAAATTACTATAATATGGGCCAGTGAATCCTTCGGAGGAAGACCTCACTTAGGCTTAGAGCTGTGGGAAAGAGAGGGGTCAAAAACCCTCCCAGAAGAGACTGCAAGCTATCTGGGAGGTGAACTGCTATCCCACAGTCACTGGGGAGGGACCACGCTGGGTATTAGACATACTTAAATAGGGCAAACAGAAACCCCTGTAATCTTCATAGTCCTAGAGTACAAAGAAGATACTGACAACCAAGAAAATAATAAACTAGCCCATGTATTCTTCAACTGTGAGGTATATTCTATGATGAGCACTGAAATGAAGGCAGGCAAAAAGGCATCAACTACAAACATGGTAATCTGAGAAGAGAATAATGAAGCTGAGCTCTCAATGACAAGAAGCCAACAATTAAGGTCACCAAATTTGAAGGAGGGAGAAGTTAGGGAATGAAAAAGCATCTACCAAGACATAAAAATATGATGGCACATCCAGATGACTTTAAAGGTTCAGCAGAGTTTGAGAACGGACATAGAAACATGGTAAGAAACGGGTCCACGCAGTGAAGGTCTCTAATAATGTATGACACCTTTGTGCCCCAGTATCTTGGTTAGTGAAATTATCTACGTTTCTCAAAATACCCGTCACAACTATAAAAGGAAAAGGTCATGAAATAAAAAACCAAGAGCAATTATGTTAATGTCACATATTTAGAAGGGATAAATTCAAAAAGGAGAGGGAAACTGGCATTAGAGAAATTATAGCAGAGTAGAGAGAGAAACATTTCTATAAAGATTCAAAAAGGAAAAATTCAATTCAAAAACTTCAAACATAAAACTTAAACAAAGGAATCATAAGAACAGTGATATCTGGTTCTTATTATGAATATTATCATTTTTAAATTCATAATTCAGAGGTATAGAAAGAAACCCTTAAATCAAAAGTGACCAAACCTTATATCATTATGTTCACGTAAAGGAAATATTCCCCAAATAACAACAATCTACATGTTTTGATGAAAAAAATTTTTAAAGAAAAATCAGACTAACACAGTATTTTAAATTAACTTTTGTTGTTGATTAATTACTCAGACAGGATGCCAGGCCAGACTACATGGTACTTCTAGTTTTTCTATATACTCTATGCATTTCTGATAAATGGGAAAAGAATAGATGACCTGGCAGAAGGCTCAGACAATAATATGTGATTTACAGGACATGAATGCAGCTACCATAAGATTTATCTGACAGCCCTCTCCGATAGTGGACTGTTGAGTATCCGATGGAATGATTTCTAGTCTAGAAAGTCTACTACTGAGTAGCCATACACATTATTTATTTATTAGATGTTTTGGGTTGAAACCATTTTTAAATGATGCACTTCACAATGCACAGTCATAAATTTAGCTTTAAACCCAAGAAGGGAGGTGGTGTTATTGGAATGTATGTCAGACTGAATTAGGATGAGCAACGCAACGCTTTTATAAAGTGGCCTTGAATGCAATGTCAATTCTTTCAAAAATGATATTAATGTCAAATGAGCAAGATACAAACACTTTACACAACACTAGAGTAATATTACTTGAACTATTTAACATTTTCTTTAAATGCATATAGATTTCTATGAAGTTTATATACATACACAAGAAATACCAGGCACAAATAAGTTATATGTTTGTGAAAAACTGAGTCTGAGATATAATTGAGAAGTTGTTCAATTTTTTTCTGTGCATCAGAGAGTATAGTTTCCTAAAAAGTGTATACTATCTTATTAAAGAAGAAATAAATCATGTGCTGGAGCTTAAATACTTCTTGAATTATTTTATGTGGCATTCAATACATGAATAAAACAAATTTAATAAACCTTAGTGTGTTTATATGTGCATATCTTTACTCAAAAGTATTTTAAGAAAGCTCTTCAAATCTAAATAATATTTTGCCTTAATAATGTTAAAGCTTAAATGGGATAGAATATGAAATGGCTTCCAATCAACCTATTAATGAATGAGTGGACACTGAAAAATATAACCTAGTTGAAGCTTTAAGAAAATATATAGTGACCTGATTGGTCTTAAAGATGGCAAAGCAAATGTGATCATTTCCTCATTTCTTAAATTTAGACTCTATACCCTCTTTTGTAATAAAATGTGGATAATTTTCAGCACCTTGTTTAAAAGAATGCGAAAAATAAGTTTTGAATGAATTCAAGAAAAATAATCAGAAGATGGCTGATTGTCATGAAATTAACACCAACTAATTTGTAAAGTTTTAAATCAAATTTGCAGATGTTAAGTTCATAAGCATATCCCATTATTTATGTGATTAAAAAAAGAGTTTCTGACCTGATCTTTCGATCTTTGGCACCCAATCCTCTCCATCTCCTCTTAAAAAATTAATTAAAATTTTAGCAAGATGCTAGCTTTTCACTTCCCACCCTATCTCAGACTAAGAAAAATTATCAATCAAACTCAAGGCATCCCCACCCAGTATCTGCAAAATGTCGACTTCAAATTCAATTTCATATCTCTTAAGCTTTCATGTGGAAAAAGATAGTTCACTTCTTAACAAAATAAATCACTTCTGTGATTGCCAATCTGACCTCTTTGAATTAGGAAAATTCAAAGTGAAAAATGTAATTATCACCCTGGAACAATCTGTATACATCTGGAGCTAATTCTGGCTTCATTTTTCACATCGTTTTTCACACTGTGCTACATCTTAGAGAGACGCCATGGAACTTTTGAAGAACTCATAAAAAATGTGAAGGACTTCAAATAACCAATAATGTATTTTATTCCAACAAAAACCTTGAGACTGACTTTTGCAACTTATTCTTCTAAGTGAGCTTCATATTGCATCTGATTGGATTACTATTAAACGGCACTGTGATATACATGACAAACAGGTATATTAAAATACATCATTCTTTATATTTTCAGCAACTACTCTCAACTATATAACATACTATATCTGAAATAGCATTCCTGTATCAAGAACATACTCAATTCTTCTGCACTAGAAAGTGAAACTTCCTGATCAAAATTCATTCTCCTGCGAACAAACATCCAAAACTGTAAGTACATGCTTTTTCAAAGGAAAAGGAATTTCATGTCACTATAAGAATGGCAAATAGTAATTTTCCTCCAAGAAATAAACATGCACTTATTTCAATTCAGTTAGCTTTTAAATAAATGGTGTTCTCTTTAAAAGATTAAATTATAAATACATGAATCTCGCTAAATCTAAGAATAATAAGCCCACTAGAAACATAACTACTCCTCACAAGTTCATTATAAAAATCCATTAGGTGTAATCTCTAGAAGTAATTGTTCTTACTGCATTTTACTGACAATGCATAGTATTGATTTTTCACACCTTCTATGATTCTTTAATTTGTATTCATGAAATGTCCATCAGCACAGTCTAAATAAATTTGGCAATATAGGCACTAAAATGAATAAATCGATGCAAAGAAACATTAATTTTGCATTATCCTTATTCGTCAGGCAAGTAAACCATGAGAGTTGTAAATGAAGGTCAAAGGTTTTGAAATGGGTCAGAACCCTTGACCTCTAGACCAATACCCTTCCTATTAAAAAAGGCTATTTTAAAGTTTTAAGTAGGGGAATTTACTACCAGCCAGATATCATTTTTAAAAGACTACAAAGAAAACTCTCAATAAAAACATTCATC
Source organism: Micronycteris hirsuta (assembly GCA_004026765.1). Classification (NCBI taxonomy): domain Eukaryota; kingdom Metazoa; phylum Chordata; class Mammalia; order Chiroptera; family Phyllostomidae; genus Micronycteris; species Micronycteris hirsuta. Next base: position 279,022 of record PVJI01000132.1, read on the forward strand.
TATTTAATTGCAAAAGAGAAAACATCCCAGGATACATTGTTTTTATATAAGTTTTAAAAAAATCATTAAAGGTTACCACATGAGGTATAAGGTTTCTGGACACAGAGTAATTTTGCTTTGAGGAATTTATTTACTATATCTTATGAGGGCTGCCGTAGTTTGTTGATGTTTTCCCAAATCTACTCTGCATGTCAAAAATAATTAGCAATGACAAGAATTCAAAATTATTTATCACTCCTTTTATAACCTCTGCGCAAAAGGGAAGTAAACCCATTATGCCCAGGGGAGTCAAAAGTGGCACTCCAGGAGGTACACAAATAAACCCGTTTCCATAACTTCAATACATGCAGTAAAAAAATGTAGCCATCTCAAGATCATTTAATCTGAACATTTTCAATGTGCCCCTAGAAAGCTGTTTCTATTTCATCTAACCAATTTATCTCACCTCTAACTTCAAAATCATCAGCTAGTATCAAAGACAAGGAGTAATCCTTTTGCGATATAAATAACATTATTTTAAAACTGAAAACTCAAAACTCTATTATAGCAAAAATTTCATAAAACAATTAAAACTTCCTTGCAAAGTAATTCATGTCATTCTTGAATTCAACGTTATTCTTGTCACTCACCTGTGAACACAGTAGCATAACCAACTCCACAACTGAACTACTAGACTTCATGCAAACCAGACCTATTTTAAAGAGAATTTAAAAATAAAATTACAAAGTAAAAAACAAATATAAGGGATTCATTTGCATACAACTTTGCCCTTAGTGGGTTTTAAAATAAAATTTAACATATCTGGCTGAGAACCAAAAACATACACATTTGATCATATGAGTAGATAAGGTACTTTGTAATTACTTTAAACTTGGCATCAAACCTACCACGATTTTTCACAAACTATTCCTTTTCAGCTTTCAGACTCCTAAAACACTTATTACAACTTCATACATAATGACATTTCACAATACTCATAGCAATGTGCACAGCATATGCCACACTGATCCATATCATCTACATTTTGTTTGGAGAGAGCTGATTGTTCTACACGCAGAGAAGGGAAACGGCTCCCTGACCTTTGCTTTCCCCACCACACTCTCTGCCTTCAACCCTCCAGCTATCAATCAAGTTTCCATTTTGTTCCATGGCAGCAGACATCCCAAACACTCTTATTAGTACCTTGACCTGTGACCTCACACTAAACCTTAACAGAAGTGCAAGCCGTTGTCTGTTATACATTCTTGATTTCTTATAAATAAATTCATTTACATTTTCTTTTATGTTTCATTTGGGTTCGCCAAAAATATCTCAGCGAGAAATTGCTATGCAATTATCTAAAGAATTCTTTAGTTTTGATTGCCTATAAAATCTAAAGGGGTTCATTCAAAGAACATTTTATAACTAGCATCTTAAGAAAGCAATGCCAATAATTAAAAGCCCAAAATTACTAAATCACATTACTAATAATCAGAAAAACTGTAACTTTTATTCTCTATTTTTCTAAGCAAACACGAGTTTAGGTTCCAGTGTGTCAAAACCAAAACAATTACCGGTGGCCCTTATACACTTTACAGAATTACCTGCTTTCTTTCTCCATGTTGAGGCTCTTGCAGGCATCCTATCCCATCTTATTCCCTTCCTTTCATGTCCGTGCTGTAGTTCTTTCTTCCCTTTTAGTCATGATGCTCATAACTACAGATGGCACAGGCTGGTGTTCTTTAGCCTCGCAAATAGCTTTCAAGTTAAACAGGTTGTTCACACCCTTTCACCTTTTAGAAAAGTCAGAACCATTTTTCTCAATGTCTCACTATTTCACTAAGCAAGCAGGTCACTAACTAAATTGTGGTTTCTCTGGAACGAAGATAAGCATATCTCCTCGGACCAATGCCAAGGCTGTACGAGAAGTCACGGCAACTACCTCCCGTTGCTGGTGTAGCCCTCTACTGGTCTGAAACCTCATCACTTTTCATAAAACATAACGCAATCCAGGGAAGTTCCACATACTTCAACTTCAAAAGCCACTAGTTCTTTCTACAACTACGTCTATTCTACCAGAATCCCTACCAACTTTCCTTTTATGGCAAAGCATTTGGGCCCTGATCTGGTTCAGCCTTCCGTATCCACTCGGATAAAAAACAATTATGATAAAAACAGTCTTGGGGCATCTGAAGTTGGAAAGATTTATAGGGGATCTTTTGTCTCCTTTACAAAATATCATAGACTGGTTCAATACTTATATACTAAAAAATTCTACACTTCAGTCTTACTTCTCAATAATAAAAGTTAGCAAGCCAGAAGGTTGATGCTATGAAATTAGATGTGAAGACTCAGGAATGAGTGTATGCACTGTTCAGCAAGTTGACGGTAAGACGTCAAATAACATTTCATAATTTGATTAGAACAATCTATGAGTTTTCTGGAGTTGGGTTTTGTATATTTGGAAAGAGTGGGAGTGGGGCCAGGATGGACATAGTATGTTAAGTTTTAAATAAGAGCTTCAGAAGACAAAAGACACCTTATATTAGATTTCTAATGTTAAGCTCCCTGCCCCCTGCTGAACAGGTAGATGCTGTGAACACAAATGTATAAGCTCGGGAGTGTATCAACAGGAGATAATCCCGATAAAGGACTTTTTATGAGATGGTAAACTTAATCACATCTCTATTTTTGACTAAATTTTTGCTTTTGGGTGACAGTGGCTGCATGTATGAAAATGCAATAAATGAATTCTAAACTGGGAAATCTGTCTTCATATTTACATTTAGACTCTAAGAATTATCCAGAGGAAGGCCATAAAAGAACATTCGCAGTCAGATTGTAAACTGTTGCAGACTATCAATTTCCATGTTAAACACACACACACCCAACTGCCACGCCAATTAGTAGAAAGGGAACAGGTCACTGTAGGCTCAGGCACATGAGCAAGCCCATAATATGACCTCCCTAAAAGGCTCCCAGAATAGTTGGGTTCAGTTTGGTTGGTTTCATTTTTGGCTGATTTTTTAAAACTATGGAATTTTAGTCTCTTCAAAAAAGATGAACCCAAGTAGTTAAGTCAAGAGTTTTATCATCTTCTGGAGTTTCATGATCAGAGACCACTAGATTACTCCTCCTACCTCTATGACCATTGCTTTCCCTTGGAACTAAATTCAGAAATATGAAGTGGCTTACTCGATACTACACTAGCAATGCCTGAACCCACTGATCCACAGAGTCTCTCAAGTACACCATGAAAAACAGTCACGACCATTTACCATCTGGAATAAAATGGACCTTTTAAAAAAACATGTACTTTAAGTCACCTTAAATAATTTACAAAAAGAAAGGGATGGTGATAAACATTATTAGGCATTTTAGTAAGAATTTAAGCACAATAAATTCAAATTCTTTTTCCATATTTTCCTGGTTTTGAAGGTATTTGTATATCCCCTGAATGAGAAATGTCCTTTGGATATCAACTACTGTTCCTCATGAATCTGTAAACATGATATCCATCTTGTGAATACTAATTCTGCATTCCAAATAAATTTCTAATAGGTTCTAGTTTATCATTAATTCCGGTCCTCTTGCTTGAACTTACATCATTACATGCATTACTGTGGAAAAGTTGGATCATTCAAAATTTTGTTGAAGAGAAGCTAGTCATCTTCTTTGCTTTATAACTAAAACATATTATCTTCTTTAGATTTATAAATACCATTTGGAATGATGAATCCACTGAATTTTTTCATTTCTGCATGAACTTTTCCTCCTAGTCATCTCCATGTATGCACCTACCAGCCTTTAGCTCTTGTTCTCTTAGAAAAGGTTCCAAGTAAATTTTTGTGCAAAATGGTCACAAACAATGAAAGAATACGGTACCATGCCTTTTTAGTAAAATGAAATGTTTCAGGTTTCTGTCACAAAGTATCAGATGCATTTTATAGAATAAATTCCTTCTTGTTGAATGGCCTTCTAAGAAAACTAATTTCCTTTTTGTCTACAGATACGTGCTATGCACTAATACGTTCTTGAATTTGGTAAAATTCATGAGTGCTGCTCTCCATCTCTTTAAATTCATCTTCAGATGGTCTAATAATTGTAAAATATTTCCTTCTGTCAATTTTATTCACCTTACCATTATGAGCAGAAAATGAAAAATTCTGAATTCTTAACCGTATTCTATTACAGCTAAAAATAAGACCACAAAGATGGTATCCACAGACTTCTTTTATACCAATATTTCTCAAACTGTTTTCATTATCACTCTCCTCTAAGGAACCATTTCAGAACATTTTTTCCTAATTCTACCCTCATGAAATTTTAATACTGAAGATATACTGTATAAATGTACTGTGGCCCACTGAAAGGTCATAAACCATTGTTTATATAAGACATTTTCGCCCTCCCCAAACACCCGTTTTTGCCCCCCTTGAGAAAATGAATTTCTCTCTTCTTAAAATATGACGCAATGCCATAAGAAAACTGCAGGTGATCCAAGAATGATGATTTGTTTTCCCCTGGCACCATTATTCTAGGGGCAATTCCAGTATTCTTGTTTTCTTATTATTTTAGTCGTTAGTGTAGTTAGGAATAATTAATGAATAATGATGAAATAGAAAAATGTTTTAAGATGTAGCAAAATTAAGATCTCAAAATTAAGACCCCATAATGAATCTTAGATCTATAAAAAGTATCCAACGAATACATATATAATTGTAGAATGAGATACACTTTTTGAAGTAATTTTTTCTTGGTTTTTGAAGACCTCTTTATAGAAATAAAATAAAATTCAATCTTACAAAGGGTACTTGAAAATGACAGTTAATATCACTAAAATTTATACAGTTAGAAAACATGATTCTAGGCACGATGTAATATGAAGTATTCCATCTAATTACACTTTTAAATCTAATTTCGAGTCATCAGAAAATACACGGGATAGAGAAACCATTAAATGACATCACCAAAAAGCAACAGGCACAGAGCACTAAACCACGTACCATTCTACAGAACAGCCAACCAGATTTCTTCAACAGGCCAACAGCATGAAAGCAAAGGGGAATCAGGGCTAAACTATTTGACATTAATAAGGACATAAAAGGCATAACCAAACGTAATACATTGATTTTGTTTAGATCCTAATTAGAAAAAAAAAGAAATTATAAAAATATATCTTTTAAATAAAGATGAATATGAGCTGAGTATTAGATGACATCATGGACTATTATTAATATTTTTAGTTACAAAAGCAGCAATTGCAGTTATATAAGAAAATGTCTTTTTTATATGACTTATGAATTATTTAGGGGTGAATCAACATAATATCTGGAATTGCTTTAAATACTAAAGCAAAGTAAGGGCGGTAAGTATAACAAACAATTATGGCAAAACAAAGATGATTTGGGTAGTTGGTAATAATAAATTCATTGATATTGCATTTCCTACTTTATAAATATTTAAAATATTCATTTAAAATTTTTTAATTAAAAAATCATTTAAATAATTTAAAGGTAATAACTTTTCCAGTGCCCAGTCTCACAGCTTGTCACTGGCAAGGACGGAATTAAGACCAAGGCCTCTTGCCGTTTACTCCAATTCTTTTCCTACTGCACCACACATGCTGCGGTCACCTCTACTCAACACTGCTCTCTGTTTTACAAAGCAAACCACCACCCAAAGAACTCCAACTTCAAATACATACATAAGCTACATAAATATTCTTACATTTGTTTGCTGTTTTTCTAAACACAGTGCAATGAGTAGGCACTGCTCAAGCTTACAGCTGAGCAATAGTGCACCGTCTTCCTTATCATTTTATCAGAATTTACCAGTAAAAAAATTGACTCAAAATTTTGTTCAGGGATTGCGAATTGGCAAGTTTACTACTTCTGAGTATCTAAGGTGCACCTATTTTGTTGGATTTATTATAAAATTCAAAGACCAACTAAAAATCAACAATGTCTTGCCCTGGCTGGTATGGTTCAGTGGATAGAATGCGGCCTGCAAACTGAGTAGTCACTGGTTCGATTCCCAGTCAGGGCACAAGCCTGGGTTGTGGGCCAGATCCCCAGTTGGGGACATGTGAGAGGCAACAGATTGATGTCTCTCTGCAACATCGATGTTTCTCTCCCTCTCTTTCTCTCTCCCACTCTAAATAAATAAATAATACAAATCAAAAATGCCTTGCTATACCAAGAGGCTATAATTAATGCATCCATTTTACGGTAATGAAATAAAATATAGAACATAAGTTGTCACATGACTTTAAAAAATAATTGTTTGATAAGTGAAATATAGTTAGGGAAAAGTCCTCCTATTTTTCATTCGATTCTTTCAAATTTTATTATATCGTTAGATCAAACAGTTCAGTTAAATAAATTTATCTTGCAGCAGATAAAATAAATTTTCACCCCAAATTTAATTAAATATTTCTAAATTCTAAACTTTCTTTTTCAAATAAATTCAATGCTACTATTTGACTCTTTGGAAATGAATCACTCAGCACCAACTGCATATACATCTGCAGCAGAGATGATAATGAAACACCTATTTTAGCTAAAGTTTATTACTTATAAACAAATATTTTAAGGGTCAAGTAAAGTACTGATATCCTATAGTTAACACTCAGATACACATAAACTGTTATGCCTTGCATTTCCATTATACCCTTATTTCTAGCAAAAAAAGGGACTTTTCACAAATTTTAAGAAATGTCTTAGGAGATCACCTAATAAGTCTACCCAACAAAAATTTGTGGTAACTAAAGCTGTAAGTTGATATTTAAAGAGACCAAAATTCAGATAATTATGCTTCCCCACGATTTTTCAGCTTTAGAAGGACTGCAGTGTCTAACCTTAAACCACTAACAATGGGCACGGATAAGCCAGATTTAGCAAACTGCTAGTCCAAACACGTTTGAATGCAAAAACCAATTCGACATTATCACTGATGAAAGTCCTCTAGGTTCTCCTTTAAAAAGAATTCTAGTTACAGAGTAAAGACTGGTATTTTGAAGTCGGTCTGTGTTGAGGTCTTAAACAGAAGTAATTATTCTCCGTTGAACTGATATCTGCTGTCTGAGGAAATTCAGCGTATGTCTACTTTCACTTGGTTGAGTTACCCTCTTAAATATCTGAAGGCACCCACTACATGGCAAGTGCCCTACATAAAATAAAAATTTTAAATGACCCAATACTCTTACCCTTTCCACAAATAGTATGGTTTCCAATCCACTCAGCATCCTACTTCTGCATGCTGTCTAGGCTGACACAATTTCAAAGTGCCTTACGTAGAAAAGACCCAGTCATCTATGTATACTATAAGCAGGATACAGTACAATATACTGTTATCTCTAGATTCTGTGAGAACCCTTTTCAAAAGTTGGAAACATTTTAACAATGAGAGCCCATGCATCTCTTATTATCTATTTAAGTTTTTAACCTTGAAATTTAAATATATATTTATATAAAATGAAATAAAGAAAAACCACTTACTTGTTCCTTCTATAAGCAGTTCTTGTCCATGGCTACCCAAAAGTGTCCGAGAAAGAAAAGGTGCAAAGTCCACAAAAATCTCTCGCAGAAGAGGAGCTGCTTTTTCCAAAGCATGTTCAAGCCTCTCTGTAATACTAATATAAAGATGTTGAATTAACTGACTCATTCATTAGAATTTGTCAATTCTCTAGTTTTTATGATGAGTTCTCATGGCAATGTGAGAAAAATTACGTACTACCTACATGAAAAATTAAGCACTACCGAAAGACTCATTACTGCTCTGCGCAGCACTCCTTCTGCCTGGACTGTCCTTGTTTTATACGGCCACCCCCAGCCCTGACAAATAACCTGGTTAACAACCGCTTCAACATCGGCTCTACTAGAAGTCTTTTTTTTTCTTTAAGATTTTATTCACTTATTTTTAGAGAGAGAGGTAGGGTGGGAGAAAGAGAGGAGGAGAAACATCAATGTGTGGTTGCCTCTCACATGGCCCTCACTGGGGACCTGGCCCGCAACCCAGGCATGTGCCCTGACTGGGAATCGAACAGGCAACCCTTTGGTTCACAGCTCGCACTCCATCCACTGAGCTACACCAGCCAGGGCTGGAAGTCTTATAGTTAGCCAGGTCAAAGAACTCGATTTTAGCCCCTATAAACTAAACAAACTTGACATATCAAGTCCTTATCAGATTTGTCTATGTCTTCACTTCCAAGTCTTCAATTGCAGCATATAGTAGAGACTCGATAAATGTTTATAAACTGAAAGAATCAGTTTATGTTCTTTCTTGTTGATGACTATCTCTGTAACATTTGTTTCTAATGAAATCTGAACAAGTTTCCAATTGAAAACAGTGTGCTTTACTGACATTTGAAATAATTTCAATTTACACATTAATATTTGTCTTGTTGACTATACGTGGACATGCGTATGCACATGAACACATACACATACGCATATTTAATGAATTTTTAAAAGCCCCCTGCATTTCCAGAGATTCAGAGGTATCCAGAGCTTTAGTTTCTAATGTATAAACCAAACATATGCATAAACAGCAACCACTTACATAGAAACTATTTCATATTCATACTACCAGCTACAACTGGTGAGCTGCTGGAAACTTCTGCTGCCAATAACCACTTCTTTCCAGGTACGACTCTTAGTACTAGTCCGTTGCACGTATCTCAACCCTGGACAATAGCACACCTCCCCGTCGACACGTGCAGCCCCTAAGTGCCCGTGCTGGTGGGGTGCTGTGATGGGCCGGCCATGGCGCGGGGATGGAGAACTGGCTACAAGGGCTCTACTGGTGGGAAATGTTTTTTAAAAAAAAAGTCCACCTAGAACTCACTACCACTGTGGCTTTGGTTGACTGGCGACAACTTTTTTTTCCAGCAATTTATTTATGGAAGAGGAATGACAAATTTCAAACTTTCAATCTCCAATCACGTGAAAAACAAACCATTTGCTACTATCTATCTGCGTAGTTAAATAGTTGCTATGTATACAGCATTTATTAATTACAAAGAGTCACTTCTCAAAAAACTTTTACATTTCATAACCTTTAAAAAGGAGCCCTAAAATATTCTCAAGTTTCTAAATGCCGTGGAGGTTTTTAAAAATAGAAACAAATAAAAAGAATTTCTTAAAATCATTATATCTAGACACTTTAAAAGAGTTATCAAAAGGAATAAATCACAAACATCCAAACCAGTAGCTTCAATACCTCATATTTGAAGCCTGGTCTTGTGGAACTGAGCCGACTGCTGGAACCGAGGGCAATTTTGCATTAGACGATCTACCACCTTTAAAAGAAAATAACCATTTGTAGGAATTTTCTGTTTTTACATACAAGTGTTCAACAAACAAAAAATATCTTTATACCAAGTCAAAAAAATCATAATGCATTGTTAAATACCTATTATAATCTGGATAACATTGAAATCTACCAATTAACAAGGTTTTTCTAGAATCATTTAACATATAAACCTCAGTTATAAGTTCGATTATCACTCCAACCAATCCTTCATCTAACCACTGTATTAACAGAAAAGTAAATTATGACTTAGTTGGGGTCACAATTCTTTGTATTCAATACCAAGTGGCAACTGAGATTTACAAGTAAAAACTTCCCATTGAAACAAAAAACAGAAACAATTCCAAATTTAGCCTTAAATCAGTATTACCAAGAAAATTGTCCTTATTCAGTCAGCAAATGACTTCTACCCCGACTACTTCTAAGTCGAGTCTAGCAAACACAGCCCCATGAACGCCTGAGAAACCCTTCTTAAATGATTCACGCAGAATCTATATTTCCTCACGTGTCCTTACTGTAATTAGTATGTACCCTGTCGTTGCATTTGTCGCACTGTGTGTCAGCAGAATTTTTAAATGTCCTTCTACTAATTTTTTTTGGAAGCAGAGACCTCATCTTTTCATCCACCTAACTCTAGAGCCTAGGGAACTTGACACAGTAGAAGGTCCTCAATGCATGTTCATTGCAGAGGTTATTTTCTTAATCATTCCCATCTCCCGTACTTCAGTAGGTCAATCTTCCCACCTGGTATATACGTCCTTCTCCATTCCCTGCTGTTTTATGTCACTGTCTTGTTCACTGCTGTTCTTATTTCCTCTCCAATGAATACTATCAGATACCCTTAAACACTCTTGTATATCTATATTGTTGAATGGCCCATTTGCCCTCTTATAGTATAAATCATTCAAACTGTTTTGTCCTATGTAAGAGTCATTGTCTGTTTTAAACAAATAACTGTGCTTATAATTTTTACTTGGCAAGAGAAAAATAATCACCAGGAAATTAACTACCCATTCTTTAACCCTGTCAGAGATAACATACATAATGGCAAAGTCTTGAAAGAGTGAGTCTAAAAGACTAATATGGAGAATAATTTACTGAGGCTTAAAGAGTTCTAACAAGAAGTAAAGGAAAAATAAAGTTCCCATTTAAGCATCAGAATATCCGGGATAGAACATCATTAAATTTAATGTAGAAGTAGGACCTGAAAAAAAAATAAAACAGGAAGAGTCATTTTTTTCATGAGGCCAATATTAGGAAGAAGTGAAAAGAATGAACACATATAGTGGTATCAAATGCCCATTGATGACACTGGGACCACAGAACCCCTGGAATCTGACTGGGATGCACCCTAACAACGTGGAGTACACAGGTACAGACGTGCACATCCTGCTTGCAGCTGCAATGCAGGAAATGAAATTTCAGTTTCTGAGAGCCATGTCCTAAACAGGTGCCAAGCTAGTATTAGGGTAAATATAGACTGAAATCCCATCACAATTCTAGAGGGACAGACCAAGAAAGACAGCAAGCATGTTGAAGCAAACGAAACAAAGAACATGCAAAGCTGATAAACAAGGAGGGAAGTGGGGCTCGGCAGACCCTGGAATCTATGCACTATCAGAGGTCTGATGCTTTGATCTGTTTTCCAAACTCCAGACATGGGTACCCTGGAAGCATTTAAAGGAGCCCAAGTAGTATGTACAAAAGATAGATCAAAGAGAGACAGAAGATACGTTCACGTAGGATATACAAACAAAGACGGCTGAAACAGATGAGAAGGTAGCAAAGCAGGCGCTGACATCTGGGAGCTCACCTGGTAAAATCAAGTGTGCCCACCAATCCTGGTATTGCTAGGAGCTGGCTTAGAACCCAAGCTAGGTCTTAGTATTCTCCCATTGACTATAAACAATTTCATAAAACATCAACATTAGACAAAGCCATGCCCTGACCATGACAAATCAACATAAAACAACACCGCTCTGTAATCATGTCCCAACAGACAAACACATGAACTCCATCAAAATGACAAAGATGATCAAACATCCCAAATCCTAATATGTTGTAGGATTAGTTGGTAGACACTGACAGAAACTTGAGATGAAATGAGACAAAGAAAGACATCAATCATGAGCTCAGTTTTTAGAAGAATTAAAGAAATCTCTAAGAATTCTTTTCTAAAACAACCTATTTCATCATAAGATGCAAATTTTTACACATGGTATCATCTTTCAAATCAATGTATTTTACAATGAAAGGCATCTTAACAATTATAGTCAGCCAGATATTGAGGCCTAATTGGGAGAAAACTGAATAAAATCAAGAAAGCAATACAACCAAATCTGAGATTTTGTAAAAGACTAAATAAGGAAGCATTGTGTAACTATTTCAAATCTTTATTTTGCCAATATACAACCTCAAGATTACATAAGCTAGAGATAAAAAGTTGTAAAACCCACACATACTGTCTGAGTACAACTTGCTTGTGGTGAAGACGCACACCTAAGCACCGAAGGCCCTGTGCAGCGTGGCTCCACAGGTCTAAGACATAGTACACTATCTCCACCACCCCCCTTTACTACTGAAGGGCTCCCAATGGCGATAAATGCAATCGGGTTGAAAAGTTTAGAGCTCTTATCTGAGAATCTGTAATCTCGTGTTACAAGGATAATCAGGGTTTTTTCCTATTATGACCACAACATAAAAATCTCTGGGCTTTAAGGAGCTAAAGGACCCACTTTCCCAAACCTTCTAAACAGTCAGACTGAAGGCAGTTAGCTGGAGCGGAGAAGGAGCGTATTTGCATCAGGGTGGGGCTACACTGACCCGGAGGTTAGGTACAGGGGCCCAAACAATGTGAGAAGGACATTCAAGTACTAAATAAAACTAAAAAGAACTTAAAAAGTAATGGCTTGAAATTCAGAGTACTGTGTGTGTTATCATCGCTTCACTAATACAGAGATATATAAACGTATATTTAAATGCATACCCTCATTCACATGTAAACCTACATATACAATAGGTAGTCCCTAGCTCTGTCCCTTAGAGGACCTGGGAGCAGCAAGACCTAACAACTCCTGCACAGATCTTGATTTCTATTCTCCACTAAGAGAAAAATCGCTACTTCAAGATCTGTGAAAGAAAAGTACGAAATGAGTATAAAACAGCAGTTTTGGTTTTTGAAAAGGCAAGGACATGCCCAAAGAATGACGGGATATGTCACAAGAACAGAGAAGCCAGCTTGCTGGGACTCCCACTGACTAAGCCAGAGACAGTATGAACATCAAAACAATGAGAGGAACCGATACAACCCATCCAACAAAACAGGAGGTCATCAGGCCATACTGACACGAATGACTAAAAATCTCAGGAATAGGAAATTTAAATCATTTCAAAGTACCTCCCACAAAACATTTAAAAACTATAAAAGGCAAAGAGTGACTTTACAACATAGAAAGTACCTGATTGTTAGTCAGACCAAGCGATGAAAGCAATCATCGTCAGAACTGTGACCAGAGCGTGCTCCAGGTGATTAGATTTTCTTTTCTATCTGTTCTGTGATTTTTCTACCAAAGAAGTATACTCTATTTCTAATCATGAGAAAATATCAAACCAACTCAAATTCAGGGACATTCATTTGAGTTGTTCCCAAATTTTTACCATATTAAAAAATGTTTTGTATGTGCGTACATAAATCTATGTGCACTTCTTTACTTTCTTGAGGTAACTTCTTACGAGTCAATAAACACACACTTTAAACTTTGATAAACACTGCCAAATTGCCCTGAAGAAAGAACAAACAATTTACACATCTTTGATTACTAGTGAAACTGAAGGTATTCTCTCAATTCACTGGGAAGATAACAGGAAACATAAATGACTACTCTGACCCTTTGAGCATTTTAATTGGAATCTTTTTCTTTACGGTTTGTAATTATGCATTACATAAAATTAATGACATTTATCCCTTATCAACCATTACAAATACTTTTCAAGTTTGTAGTGACTTCTGCCATGCAGAATTCTAGAACCCTACCTTTAAACCATCTGTACCAATATAATACAGAAAACAGAAATACCACATTTCTGCAACACATGCCAGAAGAAAAGTCTAGAGCTCTTCTGAATGACTTATTATACATTCATGATTCGTGCTACCCATTTTTAGTCGAGCATTCTATATATTACTTTCCTATTAAATTCTCACAATAAATGTAAAACTTGTTCTACTCTTCTCAGCCTGAAACTCATTTCCCTTCCAAAAAGAAACGTCAGGTCAAACAAGCTCAGATCCTTACTGCTTCACATCTGAAGGAAATCCCGCTAACTTCTCAAGCCATCTCAATCATCAATCTCACATAATTTCCATCACTGATTTTCTTAGAACAGATATTCTACACTGGCAGAAAACACTTCCTCACCAGCCACCACCAACAAAATCATTTTCAAACTGAATCGTATCTCTAACAATATTAGGCCAATTTCTTTGATAACTACCCTTAAGGGTTGTTGAGTGACTTAAATGTTTGGGGAAGCAGTAAGATCTCTGATACTTATTATCAACTGTGTGACCTTGGGCAAAGTCACTTAAGCTCTCTGTGCCTTATTTTCCTCATTTATAAAATCAACAGTGGTACCTACATCACGGGATTATTGAGTGTAAATTAAAGTACTTCAAGCCTGGACCACAGAAAACATGCAATGACTGGTAGCTTCCTTTCCTACCCTTTTACTCAGTCTTTAAAATATCTTTTAAAAGTTTTATTCAAACACATACACAGAATGGACTACTACTAGCCACAGAAAAGATGAAATACTGCCATTTCTGACAACATTGGTGGATCTTTAAAGTATTATGTTAAGCGAAGTAAGTCAATCAGAAAAGAAAAACAGTATGATTTCACTCCAACAAAAAGGAGCAGACTAACAAAAAAAAACAACTTACAGAGAACAGAATGGTGGTTACCGAAGGGTGGGGTGGGGCGAAGGCAAAGTGGGTAAAGGAGGTCAAATCTATTATAATGGAGGAAAACTAGACGGCGGGGGGGGGGGGGAGAGCACACAATAGAGTACACAGATGTCAATTACAATCTTTTCCATCTGAAAATTATATAATGTTACCAACTAAATTTAACTTTAAAAAAAATTTTAAAGTTACTATGTTTCCCTTTAAGTCTGTACTTCAGGTTAAAAAGACACCCAAATTCTTCAACAATTATTCAAGTGACATTAAGTATAGGTAATTTAAATGCGATAAAGTTTATAAAGTACCTTTAGAAAATTCAGTATAAAAAGCTTAAGAAACCAAAGGTAATATTCTGTTGAAAAGTCTAGAAACTGTAAAAAAAAAAAAAAAAATCAATCCTAGATTTAACCGATATGAAAACTGGATTTCTAACAATTTCATTTGCCAGATCAACAGAAAACAAAATACAGCCATAAACATTAGCCACCTTCCTCTACAAGAAAACACTTTTGTTAAAAGTCTGTCACTTTCTCATAGAACTCCCAAGGTTTCCTCAGGCTCAATTCCATTGTATCAGTGCATTTGGATTCAGCTTTCTCTTTAGTTAGGTAAGGCAAACAGAGTTAATTCTGGGTGTAGATAAACACAGCCAGACTCTCTAATCAGGGGTCTCGTGGATTTAACTGATTAAGAACAGCAAGGACCTGAGAGAACTTGACCTTCCTTGAATCATGCTTGGTCTTAAGGCAGAACTCGATCAATCATCAGCAGGTCTGACCACCAGGTCTCAGCCAAACCGAAGAATCCAGATACTGGACTGGGGGATGGCCCCCGGGCTTGGTTCCTTTGGGAAGAGGACATGACAGCAATCTTCCACAATGAACCTCAGGGTGATCACTAAGCCAGCCTCTGAGAGTGGGCACATTCCTCCAAGATGAAGTTACCCACGGTGAGCCTCTCTTCCATGTCCTTCTCCTTCCGAGTTCACTTTTCTTTTTACGGGGATTTGTGTTTACTGTTGACCTTCCCTCATTTTCACCATTCTGCTCAATTGAGAGCTAAGTGTAAAACGCTAACGAAATGAAGGGCCCCTATCCTAATACATAGGATAAACTTTACAATGAAGTACACATTTCTCCACACTGACAACTTCTTAAGATGCCTATATCAATTCCCATTTCACCATCAACAGATTTGCATTTTTGCATTTTTTCACAATAAAATTTCAAACTAGAGGAAGAAATAAGGGGAAGTAAAAACAACTTTTCACTCTTCAGTTACAGGCATTCTAAGGGCCAGGTCCAATCCTATTGCTACACATCACTCAGTAAAGTACTTCAGAGATCAAATAGCTGTATTACGCTCAGTTAATGACACCTGCCATTTCCTCAACCCTGACAGCCACAGGATCACCGAACCAGGGTCGGCCACGGACTCTTGTTACCAGTGATTAATTAAATATTTCTGAGATTTACTTTTCTAATTGGTGGTTGTTCTTAAAAATCATCTCTATTTAGACTATATCTGACATTTTCTCTAGGAGAACTATTGTGGTTTTCCTTGAATTTTTTCTGAAGTTGATAAAAAAGGAACACATAAGGTACCACTTACTTAAAAGATAGAAGTAATAAATCTCAAGAAAGTGTGTGTATGAGGCTTTGGGCAGTGTATGTAAAACAAAATTAGCGTTTAAAGTGCTAACTGACCCTAACTTTAATGAGCTGAAATGCTCATTAAAAATCTGAGCAGACCAAGAACAACAGTGCCTCTCAGTGAACCAGTGGTGACACAAAGCCCTCCTGACACTGCCCTGCAATCAACAGCAATGCTCAAACCTAAAGACGCTACAGCAGAAAGGGACTTATACAAAGTGCTCTTTTAAAATCCTAAGAAACACTTTCCTAACAAAGATATCAATTAGCAATAGCGATAAGAAAAATAAAGTCACATGAAAAAACAAACTACACAGACCAGTAACTTCATGGAAAGTTGTCCTTCATTCCTGTCAGGGAGAAAATGTAATTTCCAAATACATCCTGCATATTTTCAACTCAGATAAAAATAAAAATCATAAATTTATTGTTAAGTTAATTTAACATTAAACATTTCTAACAGACGATCACCTATGTAAACGCAGAGGCTACTTCTGGCATGTGGAATGATACTGACTTATCTTTCCCTTACCCTCGTGCTGATAAACGGGCTCCTTCAAACTAACAGTTCTCCAGACATGCAGGAGAACAAAAAGGAAAATGCAAACAGATCATCCATCTAACATCTACCCAGGGAATAGCCAATTGTTTATTCAAGGCATTAAAGATCTAAATAAATAAGGGCCTTTACAAAATAGGATCATTAAACAAATGCCAATATTTAACTCTTAAATACTGTATTTTTAAATTTCCCTTTGCCTCTCTTTTTCCCCCCTTCTCTCCCCACCCATTCTGGGCCAGCACAGGGAGGGAAAAGGCTATATGCCCAAGAAAAACTCTTCATTAAATAAAAAATAAACTTTTTATTGAGTAATGATAAGCCTCTAGGATCCAATATTATACAAGGCAAGGAATCAAATATTTCTTTCAACATTAACTATAAACATACTAATTATCATACTAACATACATATTAGGCCATGCATGGCCTAATATTCTAGTAAGTAATATACCTATTAAATTTTGCAAATTAGCAAACACCTCGCATGTAAATTGCTGAAGAACAGTCTGCTCAGTTCCTTTATTGGTTTTACTCATTGGTGCTGCGCATCAGAGCAGACAACCACCATAGTATATTTGAAAAAAGAGTAACCACACCTTAATACAGTTTGGATTCTGAGAAATTAAAACTTTGCTGATGAGAAATTTAAAAATTCCAGATTTTGCCCTGGCTGGTGTAGCTCAGTGGATTGAGCGCGGGCTGGGAACCGAAGGGTCCCAGTTCGATTCCCAGTCAGGGCACATGCCTGGGTTGCAGGCCAGGTCCCCGTGAGGGCCATGTGAGAGCCAACCATACATTGCTGTTTTTCTCCCTCTCTTTCTCCCTCCCTTCTCCTCTCTCTAAAAATAAATAAAATCTTTAAAAAAAAAAATTTCCAGATTTTGATATTTTTACTAACAATTGTTTTTTCTTTTAGTTTTCTTTAAAATATGTATATAAAAAAATAAAAATAAAAATATGTAATACAAAAGTATACCTTGTTCTCTCATAACTCTCTCTTACACTAAGAGAGATTGTTATTGCCAATAAAATGCTACAGAAGCCAATAAATATTATTCAAACTAAAATCTGAAATTTGTATGATATTCAATATTTGTTCATTAACCATAGTTTTAATATTATACACTGTTTTAAAATGTACATTTGTAAATCCTCAACTTTTTGAAAATTATAAAATTATCTGGGTGAGAATCTTTGACCTCACACGGAGTTGAAAAGCTCAGTCTCTTCCTGGGATACAGTTCTAACTAGCCCTGGTTTCTCTTTAATTGTACTTTATGATTTGTAGTCACATGGTTTCTTCTAAGTGAACTCCCATTTTTGCGGATGCACCCACCCTGTACTACCAGTATATTTTTTTACTATCCAATAATCTGTTACTGAATTTGAGCAGTTCGTTTTTTGTTGCTACTCACTCACACTGCAGTCTTCCCGAGGCACATAGGTTTAAGGCCCACGGGGACAGATATTAACTGTGCTTTCATACAGAGAAAACAATCCAAGATCAAACCAAGACTAATACCTAACTTACCCTGATCTGTAAGAATAAACTGCCCAGCTCAGCATGCAATTATAACAACAACCAATTCATCCACAAATCTTTTATTCCCAAATCCTGTCTGAACCAGAAGAAAAATAAATTTCAATAGTCTATTTTTTTAATGGCAAGTAATTTAAATCAAGAGACCCACCAAAAAGAAAACAAAAATCTATCAGTTAAAAAATACTGAAGGCAGACAGATAATCTTATTGGTGGGGTTTCGATTCCAGGTGAAAAGAGAATAGGGTACAAAAGCAAGTATGGCAGGCAAACACATGTAAAGTGGGGCACGGGAGAGTAAGAAGTAGGATGGCTGAAAACACCAAACTGGGCTAAATTCTTCTTATCAAGGCATCAATGCTCACAGCAGCAACGAGTGGAGTGGAATAGAAGTAATAAACTAAAATGGAAAAACCACAGTGACAACTGGAGCATACTAACGAGAAAGAGGAAAGGAAGAATCAGGTATGGAAACCAAACAAATGATAAAAAGAAAGACCACCAAAGAACATTTGTAATGACTTAAAAATAAGTGAAATATTTTTAAAAATAAGAGGAGATAGGGAGAAAGAGGAAAGAGCTAAAAATCCTAGTCCAAAACAGAAAAACCTTGGAACTATTTGAGAAACATCACCACCACAAATTAAACAAAATTTTAATAATGAGGGTGGGGGGTAACATGGTAAAAGGAAGAGTTTCCAACTCGGCACAGGATTCTTCTGGGTGAGTATTTAACACAGGGTAGAACAAATGTAGACTCACAGTTGTGAGAACACAGAACACAGAATTTATTCTTCTATTACTTATTACTGTACTATTTTCCATACAAATAACTGTAAAATTACTTTTGACTCACCCTGTGTTATAAGGGATTTGTTACAAAAAATACAATGGCTTCAGAAAGAAATTTATTATACTGTTGTAATCAAACACTGTCCATATATCTCAGCTTTCTGTTTCTTATCTCTTCTGAAAAGTACATGATGTAAATTTTTAAAAATATATTTAAAAACAATGAGAGGATCGTATAACTTTGTCCCATAAATTGAAATTCAAGGGCAATGTATTCAAAATATGATAACACATTTTACTCAGCATACTGTGAACCTCTGAACTTTAGGAACGCACTATTACTAAATTTAAAAGATGGCACAGTTTCATCTGTATTAGTAACTTCTGCCTTGCTTCCCAGTGGGGACTGGTCCAGAGAAATCATAGTTGATTTTTTTAAAGGGCTTTGGATGGGGGTGGAGGATCAGCCCAAAACAGATTATCAAATTATTTCCCCTTCAAACTGAAGAAGCAGCATCACAGTACAATGGAACAATAAAGAAGAAAAATCTTCTTCTTCTATATTTTTTTCACTAGACAATGATGAAGAAAAGAAACCAGTGCAGCACACTACTGCAAGATGCTCATAACAGGACAACGGGAGGGGGCTGATGCTCACAAGTTACATGGGAACTCTGTGCTTTCCATTCAAGTTAAGAGCAAAACTCTCTGAGGTACACTATTTTATCCAATACACTAACAAATACACTATTTATTTATCAAATATACCATTTTATTTAAAAAGGTAGAACAGCTGATAGGAGGCCTGAGATGTCTGAAAAAATGAACTAAAAACATTATTTCTGATTTAATGTAATCCACCTAGCCATTCCTTCAAAATTTCTTTTATTTTTCATTAATCTCATGCTAGAGTAACAAGAATGAATCCTTTTGAGTGTATGCAATCTAGTTGTTAATTTTTTTATGAAATAGCACATTTAGAAAAATACTATTATACAAAATAATATCCCCTTTGCCCTAACTTCTTCATTTTAGTATCACATAGCTTTCAAGTGTATCTGGTATTAACACTAGGCTTCCAGTCAGCATCGAGGGATTTGATCTTACACCCATATATATGCACTCAAAGGCTTTCACACTTGGAAGCAGTAGAGAGAGAAAGGCAAAAATACAATTTGGGTGGTGGACACACAATGCAATATACAGATGTATTCTAGAACTATACACTTAAAAGCTATGTAATTTTATTAGCCAATATCAACCCAATAACTTCAACATTTTTTAAAAATTGCAGTCAGAGTTATTAAACTACTATGGCTAATGCTAGAATGATGGTATACTTCAGGGCAGCATTCCAAGTCTCCAATTCAGAAAAATATTCAAGAGAAAAAGTACTGGATACTACATAAACATTTGATAATACATAACCAGAATAAAAGACCACATGTCACGAAAACTTTCTTACATAAACTACTATCTATACAAATCTCAAGGGCAGGGGAAGGAAAAGATTATTTCAAACCAGCAGCATCCAATCTATCATACAGTGTGGAGAAAATATTGAAATCCTTAACTTAATTCATTTGATATTACTGAAATTATTCAGAGATTTATTAAGGAATCAACAGTTATACAAGGTCTGTCCAGAAGCTATCCAGCCATGTAATATGAAAAATAGAGACACTTACTGAAGAAAATATCAAAATACATGAAACACTGTACACAGATCAATGATGCCTCAGTCCCCTTCAAAGTAGGCACCTTGGGACCTCACACAGTTCTCCCAAACACCATCAGCTGTCCCATCCTATTTTCCTGAATCTCATTGATGGTCTGAAATCCCTTCCCTTTCGAAGGTGATTTTAGTTTTGGGAAAAGCCAGAAGTCTCAAGAGTGCCCAATCTGGGCTGCAAGTAGGAGTGAGTCACCTGGGTGATTTGATGTTTAGCCAAAAAACTCTGCACAAGATGTGATGCATGAGCAGGCGTGTTGTCGTGATGAAGCTGCCAATCACCGGCTGCCCACAGCTGCAGCCTTCTGAATCATCTGAATAATTTCCGCGGAGGAATGTTCAAGCTCAATGCAAAACTTGATACAGATTCATTGCTCTACTCACTCAGTCATTTTGAATGTGACAGCCACACAGTACACATGCTCACTCAACAGTGTCTACTGACCCCACCGACTAGTACGGTGAAGTTGTCATTGTTCACGCATGCATGTTACACTCCACCAGCCTTGGCTGCCAGGTTACACTGATGTTGCATAAACTGTTCTCCTCACATTAACAATGGCTGGATTTTTCTGGACACACCTCATAAAAGCATAATGATTTACAACATGCCTAAAAAAATTTAACTTTATCGAAAATCTTAAGCTCTGCTAAGATAAGACTGAAAACCTTTTCTGTTGAAATCATTGGTAACAAACTCACCAGGAGACTCTCCTCCCGTATCTGGGGCTCGGGCTGACTCCGTGGGAGAAACCACACTGACAGCATCGGCAGGCGTGTGTGCAGTAAGCGTGGGAGGTAAGACTGATGATTTTTTTGTTGCAATGATGACACTTCTGTAGTAAAACAAAAAACAGATTTTAAAATACAGAAGGTTAACTCAAGTTAATCACTTAATTTCAAAATAGAAAACAGGAAGCTAAACTCTTTTTCTAATTTTTTCTTCTCTATTTTGATACGCAATTAAAAATATTCTCTCAAGAAACTTCAGTGGTGTTCATGTTTATTGCCTCTCAATTATTTTAGAATCAAGACAATATTCTATGGAAATATGGTAATTTAACATTTAAACTTAGATTTACTATATAATATTCTTTACATTTAGGATCATCTTTAACTACCTAACTTAAAATATAACCAAAAGTATATAAAAAAAGGAATTTTGGCACGCAAGTGGAAAAGTAATTAACTTTTTCTTAACCTCAGAATTGAAGCAGAAAACTCAACGTGTTTCAAATAAGGATTTTAAAGCACTGCTAATTTAAAATCATAAAAACCTTAGGAATTTTATAAGGTTAAAAAATGCAGATATAAACAATTTTTAACAGCCCAATATTTTAAATCCCCAAGACTGTGTTTAAATACTATTATATATAAAACAATGCATAGATATGAATGCTAGATGCAAAAATATCAAATCAAATTTGTTCACCTTGTATATTATTCCAACCCAGGTATTTATGATATACCGATTTCAATTAAAGTGTAATACTTTATACCAAAATAATAACTAAAAGACCTTATTAGGCACAACTTTAAAGGCATTTTTAATTGAAGTTAGCTCCATAAACATGCAAGAACCCAGTTAATGAGGTAAAGAGGACAGCTGATATATAATGCACTCCCACAGCAGTGCTTACTTTTAATTACCTGGTGTTAACCATAAGCCTAAAGTCTTCAACATTCAATTTATTTAATCACATCTTTTGCTGACAATATTGTAACTGCAAGCTTCAAGTATTCCCTTAACACCTTTAAAGTATTCAGTTTCTAAACAAAGTTACTTAGGTACTTGATTCCCATAAATTCAAAAGTGGAAATTACCTAATTCCAGTACTTTAAAAATACATTTTGTTTTTGTCATTATATCAGAAAGAGATAATACAAAGCGAAATAGGTTCCGTTTTACTTCAGTGCCTACCATGTGACAGCAAACACTGTTGCCAATTAAATCAAGTTCTCTTGTGCTAGGCATGGCTTATTCAATGTACTTGGGGGTAGCTGGTGTCACATCATTATAAGGGTGACTGCCAATGTTAACTATACACTAAAAAATAGAAGCAACAGCCACCTGAGCCCTCAATCCGAAATGGTGCACTTAAATCACGGTAGCTTATATCAGATGAAGATTATTGACTTCAGGGGGAGTAAACATGACCCTGTGTGTATATGAGTACATGAGTGCTGATGGTACAGTCAGAAAACAATACAAAATCTAATTTGTGCATTTGCTACTCTAGGCAGGAATGCATTGTTCAAGAAAATCTCTAGCTACCTATTCCCTAGCAACCTATTTTGGGGGGAGAAAAAGAGGAGAAATATGGACAATTTACTTTCACAATTGTTCACAAAACAAAGAACCAGCGATATCTATTTTATTCATACAATAGATAAGTACTCATAGAAGCAACAGAACATATTTTAAAAAGTGAAATTTTTTATAATTACATTTAAGACATAAACCTGCCCTATTCACCAGCAATTCTTCTCTTAGCAATTTCCTCAATATAACTTATGTGCACAAAAAAAGTGTGCTCAAAATGTTCAAAGAGGCTCTATTGTTAACAGCCCAAAACTGGCAGTATTCCAGAATCCTTTAAGCAGAAAGATGCATAAAAATATGGTGAGATGGGCCCTGGCCCTGTAGCTCAGTTGGTTGGAGCATTGTCCCAATGTGCCATGGTTGTGGGTTCGATCCCCCAGCAGGGTGCATACAAATATGAAAAAATGAATGCATAAATAAGTGGAACAACAAATTGATGTCCATGTCTGTCTGTCTCTCTCCACCCCCTTCCTCTCTCTAAAATCAATAATTTTTTTAAAAAATGGCAGTATGCTTGTACAATGGAACAATGCTCAGCAATGAAAAGAAACAAACTACTGATAACTATGGCACGGATGAACCTCAAGAGCACCGTGTTAAGTGAAGGAAACCTTAAACAACGTAATGCAAACTTTGTATTTCCTTTTACATGAAGTTCTAGAAAAGGCAAAACTAATCTACGGTAGAAAAAACAATGGAATAGTAATTGCCTCTGAAAAGTGAGGATGGGGGTTGGCTGGAAAGATGCATGAGGGAACGTTTAAGATTCATCTTGACTGAGGATTTGGGTTAACACAGGGGTATAGAGTTCTCAAAGCTCATCGAATGGTGCGTTAAGACTGGTGCATTTCATTGTATGTGCATTTTACCTTAAACCATATTCATCTTTAGTTAAAGATCTGCATACTGAAATGTTAGATTGAGGGTGAACTGATGTCTACAACTTACTTTGAAATGCATCAAAAAATAAGGTTGACTGATGGATAAAAGGATAGATACATCGAGAATTATATGACAAAGCAAGCAGAATTAAAGGCTAATTATAGAATCTAAGGGATGGGTCTATAGGTTTTCACTGTATAATTCTTTCAACTTCTCTAGATGTTTGAACATTTTTCTAAGGCAATGTTGGAAAACTGGTGACAAAAAAAATTACTACAGATGTTCCACAATATGTACAATCTCTACTTATCCAAGGTGGCATGATTAAAGATAACAAAAGATCACCACAATAAATTCAATAAAATCTTTTTAAAAAATAATAAAACTATGATTCAATAAATTAAGATAACAAAAAGAATTTGACCTCTTCTCCAATCCTTTAAACTACTGACATTAATAATTCTTTCAGGCCCTGGCTGGTGTAGCTCAGTGGATTGAGCGCGGGCTACAAACCAAAGGGTCACCGGTTCGATTCCCAGTCAGGGCACATGCCTGGGTGGCAGGCCAGGTCCCCAGTAGGGGCCACGTGAAAGGCAACCACACACTGATGTTTCTCTTCCTCTCTTTCTCCCTCCCTTCCCTTTTGTCTAAAAATAAATAAATACTTTAAAAATAATAATAATAATGCTTTCAGTCATGAACAACACCAATTCTTTATTTCAGTCCAGTAAATACTGATTGTCCAAGATTTCTCACATATTTTTATTCCTGACATATCTCAAGTGTGGCTTCCTGCATTTAACTCAGCGTTCCTCACACGCGTCTGCTGTATGCGGTTCTGGCTCCTAAGCATGTATATTATTGTCCAACTCCCACCCTTTGTATATGCTTTTCCTCTGCGGAGATGCCTTCTTCTTAGTCCTTCACACCAGCAAACTCCCTTCTATCCTTTCAAAACCTCACTCAGAGATAAGCCTCCCCTGACTCTCCAAGTCGAAGTTCATGATCCACTATTCTTTGTGCTCCCAAATGATCCTATGATATAAACTTACAAATTATTAATAGCTGTGATTAAGCACTGACCTATGTCAAGAATTATTATTCGATTCTCAAAACAAGTCTAACATGCATGACTTCCATTTTAAAAACTAAAAGAAAAACTCAGAAATGTAAATTAACTTACGAAAGTAAATGGCAGACCAGCTCTACAATTCACGGTCTGTCTCAACAGGGCCTCTAATTCGAGCTATTTCCTCACGCTGACCTTTTCTAAAGTACTGAGATGCAATTCACGTACCACATAATTCACTAACTTTAAGGTTTTTAGTATGTCCACAGAGCCGCACAACCATCACCACAATCACATTTACATTTAAACATATTCTATATTATAATCAATTATAAGCAATAGTAACATAGTTTTCCAAAATATAAAATTATGTATATACTACTACTAACAGACAAAAATATATCTCCTCACAAATGGAAAAAGTTGCATATGTTAGCACAGCTATGTACTTAGTAAAATGTAGAAATATTTATTTAGTAATATATAGAAAAAATAAAGTTAATAAATTTCCAAACTCATTGACTAATTCAAGTCACTTCTGAGGAAATAACATAACAATGCTTCAGCTTGGAGCCATGTAAAAACAAACAAAAAAAATCAAAATCATAATAATCCAAATAAAAGGAAATTAAGCAGTAGGCATATTTCACAATAGTTTCATTCCCTTTACCAACTATTTTCATTATTACAAAGTTTCCATGTAAAAGACTAAAATTTTCAACAGAGGGGATTTTAAGCTGTCATATGTATCATGTACATCAGTATAAACCTAAACTAGTAAACCATGTTCTTATTGTTTAAACAACAATCTAGAAATTTAAATTACCACTACTCAAAATTAATCATGCAAGGACTAAGCATTTCACATTTTTTATCAAACACTTTGGAAAACACAAATAAAATAAAACATACATTTGACACAAGTCTGAGAGCCTATATGCTAGGTAGGCAATGTGCAGAAATATATCTAGCATCATTCTCGAGCTACAGCTTAAGTTTCCATTTAAGAAGCAATTGAAATCCTTGTTAAAGTTTAAAATACAAATAACTGAATTTTTAATATGTGCCACCAATTTTAACAAAAAGCAGTTCAAACTCTTTGGCATAGAGAATTTGGAAGACAGATATGTTTTTTAGTTAGGCAAGCTAGTGTTCCAAAACTGTCAATTCAAAACCGAATGTTAAAGTATAAAATGTTACTTACAATAACTTCTTTCTTTACAAACTCACTAACTTAAAGGACAATATTTGAGAGGTACTATGCTAAGGACATACATAGATTATCACATATATTCAACTACCCATGAGTTAAGGGCCACATATTATCCCCATTTTAATGATGAAAAAGAAGTAGTTTTCCTAAGGTTCCACAGAGAAAGAAAGCATAAACACTGTTGACTTTTTTTTTTTACATGAACTAGGGAGACTTTTTTGAAAGTGTCTTTATACTTATTAACAACAGACAAAGAACAACAACATCTTCCAGATCACTAAGGTTCAGAAGTTCCATTTCAGAATCACATCAGTTTCAAATATCACAAACTTTCACATAAATGCTATTTTATTTAACATGCAAATAGTTCAGTAAAAGAGAAAAGAGCATTTTAAACCTAGCACTTTAGTCCCTAAGGATCTAGTTGAAAAGCCAGACAAGCCCTTGAACTTTATCAAGATAAATCCCTGGTATCCACTAATCACCAGAGAGGATCTTCAAATTAGATAAGAGCAAGAATTTTGGCATGGGAATGAACACAAACACCTTGCCATCCAAGAAGGCCCGCAACCTGGCAGCCTTTCAGCAAGGTTCCCACTCACCGAGCTGTTACTCTAAATTTTCCAGCTATTGCTTGAGAGTTGATAAATCTTAAGATATGAGGAGAGTTGTGATTTCTGACAAAGCATTCCAGAGATAAATACATGATCAGAGGGATGCTTTGAAATTCCCAAAGATACTCCGCTGGGCTACAGCTGCACGAAAAGAGTTTTCACAAGGTGTCTCTTGCTAAGAAAAAGAAGGGGGAAACATAGAGCAGCTGGCTTGCCATCAGACAATACGTTAAATGCATACCAGACATGTATGTTCCAAGTAACATCCTGAAAAATGCCATCACCAAAATTCCCCTTAGTTTTTTTTTTTTTTGTATTTTTCCATTACCATTTAACCCCCTTATAACCCCCTCCTCCTGCAATCGCCACACTGTTGCCCATGTCCATGAGTTCTTTTTCCTTTGTTTTCAACAAACCCCTTAATATGCATTACCTAGGCATGGTTTCCTAAGTAAGCGCATAACCTCAGCACAGAAGGCATCACTAAGGCGTAGTTGAATTTCTACACTATTTTGAAAAAGAAATAAATGCCAAAATATATGAAATTTGGGACATTTACAAGAAAACTTTCTTTGACTATATTAGCAAGATAAATTTTAAAATCTAAATTTTAAATCATGTCTGAGTGCTCAAGCTAAGATTAATACAAATTTAAGCAAATTATAAAAATTGAGAATATTTTTAAAATCTGATCATTTACACCTTTTCCAATTCTCATATATAGCCATTGTTATTAACAGTTTGATGTATACTGTCTGAGGTATATATGAACATATTTATGTTTTTTAAAAGATCATAAATCCACCCGGCTGGTGTAGTTCAGTGGATTGAGCGCGGGCTGGGAACCAGAGGGTCCCGGTTCAATTCCCAGTCGGGGCACATGCCTGGGTTGCAGGCCAGGTCCCCGTGAGGGCCATGTGAGAGGCAACCATACATTGCTCTTTCTCCCTTCCCTTCTCCTCTCTCTGAAAATAAATAAATAAAATCTTTAAAAAAAAAATCATAAATCCCAAACTATTTTGTACACTGCTTTTTTCATTAACAATGTATCCGCAATATCATTTTACATCAATGCATAGTGTTCTTTTCTCTCTGCAGTGGCTGCATAGTATTTACTAGATGTACAGCCGATACAACATATCACCAATCAATCCCTCACAGATTAGCAAGAATGCTGGCACTGCACAGCCAAATGACAGGGTCCAGAAAGAATCTCCCATGGTTCAAATGTCAGCTCCACCACTGATCAGCACAAGTGCTTAAGTGACTTAATTTCCCCTTGCCCCAGTTTCTTCATCTGTAAAGTAAGGATAAGAATAGTATCTATATATCTACCTAACTGAAAAAACACATTTTGAATAGAACCTCACAGAGTAAAAGCTCAATAGGTCTTAGCTTAACTATGAAATTCCTCTTGCAGAAAACATCTGTATACCTTTTGTATAAACTTCTAGAGGTGCATTAAGTTTATAATATTTTAAATTTTAATACTGCCATTGTCCCTCAAATAAATTATACCAATATGCCTTCTCAACAATATTAAAATGTTTCTTCATACCCTCATTAAATCTAGGTATCTTTTAAATCTCTGCAAAGACTTATCACATGGTTATTTTAATATTTATTTCCTTCATTATTAGCGATACAGATCACCTGTACATATTTGCATATTAACAGTATTTCTCTTCTTGCAGGAACTACCTGTTCCTGTCATTTGTCAATTTTTCTAGCAGGCAAGTCATTTTATTGACATATGATTTATCATTTTATTGACTGGTTAGCATTATATGTGTGTACCGAGAGGACAGCCCTTTTCTCTGTAACATGTAACTCAGAGACTTAGTGCCGACAGCCACACACCCACACGTAACAGGAAGCAGCAGTGACTAAATGGCTCAGCAGATGGGACAGCCCAGTTTTTATTTACTGAGTGATTTCTACATGCTGAGTGCTATAGAATAATCTATCTTCAATATCATTTCATACCAACACATTGTTCTGCCTTTTCTTCCTCGTTAATAGTTGTACAGTATTACGCAATTTAGGGATAAGGAAACTGAGGCAGAGGAGGATGAGGTAACAGGTCCAAATGCACTAATAAGCAATATAGCCAGAACTCAAACTCAGTTTTGTCTAATTACTAAAGTCAGTATTTTAATTCCTGCATTATAAAGCCTATTTTTACAAAAATGGAAAAATACGCTGGAATCTAGCAGCCAAGTGACATACCGATGTCCTATTTCTCTGGACACACGACTCTGTCAGTCTCATCACTCCAGGACATTGACCGAACACTTTCAACTGTGGCAGCGGGGATAGAATGACAAAGGGTGATGGGCAAACATTCTCCACTAAAATGTTATTTCCTTTGTGTTCTTTCAGAGCATCGTAATTACCATAAAGACTCTCAACCCATTTGGATATCCCATGGACAACACACAGCAAATCTGAAGTAGAAAACTAGAAGATGAGAAGAAATAAAGAGAACAAGAGACACAAAGAAATAAACACCCAGATAGAGGGACATTATGATCAGAACATATCAAAGAAAATAGAAGCCCACTGGAAGGGAATCCCACTGGCCAAATCAAAGACAATCTGAGCATCAACAAAAATAATACCAACAACACATTATAACCCATTGAATAAAATCGGAAACCACGGGGCCATATAATGGACTGAACATATCTGATGTGGATGACAGAGTTTCAGAGCTTCTTTGCAAGGAGTGCCTTAAGAGTACAGAAACCTACAGAATGTATTTTAATAACTATTCAGAATGAGTATCATCAGTAATAAGGTAAAACCACATGCCACATGATAGAACGCAACACGTAGTGCCACTTTTGGGATATTCCTGACAAAAAGATACATTAATTTGAATCTAATCCTGAGGAAACATTACGCAAATCTAAACTGTGGACAGAGGGACGGTCTACAGAACATCAGTGTTGTCATCTTCTAAGGCAGCGAGATCCTTAAATTCAAGGGAAGACTGAGGGACTCTTCTTCCAGACCGAAGGAAAACAAAGAGACCCAACAAAATACAACACAGTATTCTGAACCGGGCCCTTCCACCAGAGAGGGCACCACTGAGACAATTCGTAAACCCTGAAAGGCATTTGAAGATTAGAAGGGAGTGTTTTATCAATGCTAATTTTCTTATTTTGATGAATGTATTGTGCTTATGTAGAAAATATACAACAAAATATTCAAAGAGGATGGAGTATTATACAAACTTATTTTCAAATGACTCAAGAAAAATAAAAGTTCTTTGAACTGGCAACCTCTGTTTAAGTTAGAGCTTGTTTCCAGATAAAAATATTGATTCTTGAAAAAAATGTGTTTAATAACTAATACATACATGTCTTATAGGCAGAATGTCAGAAAATTTACTAATATATAAAGAAAAATGTCAGGCAAATTAGCCAAAGGTTCCACAGGCCGGCAGAACCAATCAAGTCCGGAACCCACAGTCAGCGTCCTCCCGCTAGGTGGGAAGCGCTGGCTGGGTTCGAGTCTGCTGGGACCCACAGACGCGCTTTCCTCAAAGGCCGGCACAGGGCTAGCAGCGAGAGTGTGAAAGACAGCCATCTCTAAGCACAGGTGACTTCCAAGTTGCAACAAACAAACAAAATATTTAACATACAACTTGCCAATGTAATTTTAAAATTATTTTTATATCATCTTATGATAGTGTTGCTAAATGTAAATTTGAAATGGTAGACAAACGATAAAACAAAAATATCGTTGTATTTTTTACACCCATTTTTAGTGTTGAAGCTATAAACTTTGCCGAGTTAAAGTCCTGTTTACCCTTTAAATCTTGACAATTTACAAATAAATATACGCATACAAAAACCAAAAACTATTTACAGTACCTGTCAAAAGATCTGAACTGCACAGGCTGCTCAGCAGACAGGTCGCCCAGCGCTCCGAGGCAGGGCGGTGGCAGAAGGGCAGGGTCCACTGTGATTCCATCTGCTGGCATGTTAACCAAGCTGCGGAGAATGTCCTTTACGTTGACATTTTTTGAAACTGGAACTGATGGTGCAGCCTTGTTATCCAATTCATTTCCTCCATCATCTTTGTTTTCCTGAGATTTATTGACTTCTAAAGAAAGAGTGCACAGCACCTCACTGATTGCATCTGGACCTGCGCTGACACTCGGAGGTGCCACAGAAGACGCGACGTCCACACTGCTTCCCGCGCCAGCAGCTGTTTCCTCCCCGATGCCCGAGTCCCTCCTCCGAGCAGATGATGTGCTTTCAGAGTCTTCCCCTGATGCTGGAGTTAATGGGCTGGATGTTGCTGGTGTGTTTTCAACATCTTACCCAGAAACAGAAAACAAGTACAAATAAAAAATATTTAGAACCAATTTTAAAAAGGTACATTCAGTCCTATAGCCATCTATTAGTTTGAATTATGAAATCTATGGCATCTTCTAAAAGGCAAAAATAAATTACATAATCTATAAAATGTACTGAGTTAATGCACCTATAATCAAATTAGATCATATAATAAAATAAAAACAATAAATAATAATAACAAAACACCAGAGAAAACCCTCCAAACTGAACATGACATACCAGTGGAGAGCAACACAAGGTTGAAAGCCACTGGCCTACAAGAAAAAGTCCAAAGTCCTTAGGGTAAAGTACAAGGCTCTTCAATAATGTGGGTCCACTAGACTGGAAACGTCACCGGGGGAGGGAACCTGTCTTCTCTATCACTTCCTCTCCAGCACCTATAATAACGCCTGGGCTCACACAATGCCTGGAAAGCAGCAGGGCATCAATAAACACGACTCAGATGACTAGTCATTTTCAAAGTTATCTCCTGCTACTCACGCCATCACACATTATACTTTCAATTTAGAGCCAATTTTAAAAAGGTACATTCAGTCCTAATCACCAAATTACCAGCAATTTGCTCAACAGGGGACAAAGTTTTTGGCTTCTGTGCCTTTATACATTGCCATGTCTTTGAACAGTAACCTCAAGACCTCGATCTCAAACAGGGTTTCTACAATACTACTAGAAAACTGATTACTCCTCCTGTATGTATGAATAACCAAATGATCCTTAAAATCTAGTTCAAGAAAGAGCATCACCATGCCTCTCTGTTTGATTTTCATTCCCTCCAATCAGGCATTCACACTCTACTCCAACAAAAATGCTCCATTTTGCCAAAGGTCACCAAAAACCTCCATCTTGCTAAATCCAGTGGTCAGTTCTCAGTCCTAATAGCACTTGGCAAAGCAGCAGCAACTGATTACTTTTTTCACTTGACTTACACACAGTGTGTAATCGTCTATCTTCTGGTTTTTCATCTACTACCTCACTGGTTGTTCCTCCTTAATCTCCTTCACTTCTTTTTCCCTCTGATTTCTTAAGTTGGGGGACTTAGTACTCAGTCCTTAGTCCCTGTCTCTCGCAAAAGTGAACTCCTGTAATGGTCACATTCACTTTCAAAGCTTTAAATATCAAAAAACAAAGAAAACAAAACACTCAGACTGTATTCTATAACTGCCTACTCTACGTTTTCTATGTCTAAAAGCCATCAACAGTGGAAAAGTGAATTTATCTTTGCCTGAACATGCTCCATCTCCAATCTATCCAACTGTGCCTTATAATCATTCTTGATTGCCTTCCGTCTTTCACATATTCACACCTAATAATTTAACATCCTGTTTCCCACACCCCATATTTTAACATCACGTTTTCCACATCTAATATATTAACATCCTGTTTTCTCTACCATCAAAATACATCCAGAATCTGACCACTACTCCCTAACTCTATAGGCTCAGTCACCTCTTGCCTGGATCATTGCCATATCCTCCTACGTGCACGTGGTAGACTGCTACATTCATGATCCTCTTAGCCCACGCCTCCTGGTATTGCCCCCTTGAGAAGTCCTTGAATCTGGGCTGGGCCTGACTCACTTTAACCAATCAAATGAGGTAGAAGTAACAATCAACCATTTCTGTGCCCAAGCTTTAATAAGGCCGGGCAGCAGGTGCATTCTAGGAATTCCTGAATATCTCAGGGAGCAATATGACTACCTTGCTGGAGAGGACATGTAGAGAGACCCTATGAAGAGACAGAGGCCCTCCAAACCAACGGAGAAAACCAAAAACTTCAGCCGAGAACAAGTGCCAAGGCCCCAGACAAATCCCCCAGCCGAACCATTCCAACCAATCAGCCTCAGCCCACAGAGCCGTCCCAGCTGAGGCACTCAGTAAGTCCGTAGAAAAACCATCTCAGACTTTCCGACACCAGCAAGTGCCATCTGGAGCAGGGATGAATCATCCCAACCATACCCTGTCCAAACGAAATCCACAGAATCACGAAAACAAGACTGAAAGCGTGGAGGTTCCAGCCACTGAGCTTCAGTGTGGTGTGTCACACAGCAGGACACAACAGAAACAAGGGGCTTTCCTTGCCCTCCACGGTGTATTCTGAACAGAGAGCCCTGAGTGTAACTTATAAAAACATAGTAAAGACAGAAGTCATTTGTAACTCCTATACTCAAAACCCTGCAGTGATTCCCCACTTCCCTTAAATACCCCCCATTTCTCCTGCTTATATTCCTGACATTCTTCTGTTTGACTTGTCTTGATACTAACCACCTTCTAAAATACTATACCATGTATTTATTCCATGTACTTACTCTCTATCTCCTCTCACAAAAATATAAGCTCCATGAAGACAGACTTTTTTTTTCTTTTGGTCATGAATATAACAAGTACCCAATAGGTAGCCAATGAATATTTATTAAATAAATAAATAGCCTCCATTGGGTGGCAGCTATTTCTACATTCAATAGTTGCTTTTCTAACTATACATTGTATAC
The DNA here is from genome assembly GCA_004026765.1 of Micronycteris hirsuta. Lineage (NCBI taxonomy): Eukaryota > Metazoa > Chordata > Mammalia > Chiroptera > Phyllostomidae > Micronycteris > Micronycteris hirsuta. The sequence continues at coordinate 312,512 of PVJI01000132.1, forward strand.
ATTTCTACATTCAATAGTTGCTTTTCTAACTATACATTGTAACTATACATTGTAACTGGCAGCTACTTCCATAACGCCAGTTATTACTTGAACTGCAGAGAACAGCATCTTCTCACCTTTTAGTCAAATAGCTCGTTTAAAGAACAGAAGTAATCTCCCAATTGCAACTAACTACATGGTACTTAAAGTAAAATATTAAGCCATTAATAAAAATAAGTGTAGGCTCTCATTTTCTATATATGGACTTCAATTCCAGAATCCATATTCTGGAATATGGAACCACTGTAAGTAGGTAACATTTTACTTAAATTTTGGATACCAGGAAGTAAAATACAGGCACTTACCAGGAAGTGATAAAGTCCCACTTTCACCAACAGATTGCTTACACGGCTGGCTACGCCTTTCATTCTGAGGTTCCAAAATGTCTCTGTACTTCGAGACCATAAGAACAGAGATAAAGTATACTACAGCCAAAGCTAAAAATTGAGCTTGTTTGCTATCCTCCTGGGAAAAAATAAAAGTATTTGATCATACCACTATTAAATGTCTTAATTTTATTTTACATGACAATATTTAAGTATAAAACATGTGAATAAATCTTTAGATATGTGCAGAAAATAATAAATTCAACTGAGCAAAAATCAGACAAAGCATTTTGGAAAAATGCCTGTAAACAAGAGATTTTATGCTTGTAAAACATGCAAAGAGAAAACTCAACCTGAAGAGATATGTCTTAATATACTTTACAAGAGTAATCAAATAGTGATTTTCATTATATATGAATATTTATTATAAAATATTTTTATACTTCTAATCATAAAAATTAAAATAATAAAATAATAAAATAATAGTTTTCCTAAGAGACGAACATTCAAGAGAAAAAAAAGTAAGGTTATCAAACACAGAACAGGATGCCAAAGGAATTAGGAATATGTTAACTAGTAGAAACGACCAAGTATCAGACTGAAAATACAGTGTGTGCCAAACAGGAAAGGAGAAACTAAATGAGCCTCAGAAAGAGCTCCAGCCTGCATCCTAAAGACCCGAGTCCACCTGCACATCTGTACATCAACCGCCTCTTTCTTTAGTCAAGTTCCCCATCTTCGAAGGGCCTTTCAACACATCGCTATTTCATAACTTTTCAAAAAATTACTTTAAAAGAAAAACTCAAAATTTTTTCTTTTGTCCACCAAATCCTGAAAATCAACAGTATTTTGAGTAGCAGAGAATTTTAGGATAAAGGAAACAAAGAATATCGATGCCCAGCAGATAAATAAATGGAAACTAATGGTACAAATGAAACTAAAAATTAAGAAGTAGTGTTGAAAGTTTGGATACAATCAATTTCAAGGAAAAAATAAGGTATCAGGCTCTGCCTGAACACATGCACTTGACACAATAAGACACTTGTAATGTGACAAGAATCTATGACACTTCTGAAGTTCTTGTGTAAGAATTTATTAATCTTGATCAAAAAGATAAATGTAGTTCCCCCTTTATTATCAACCACCCCTTTCCTCTAGACACACCTGTGGTCCTCTGCCACCCTGTCATCTATTACAACTACTGCTAATGATGTCAATGTGAGAAATGTAGACAAATAACTTACTTGGTCTTAACTTCTTAATCTGTTATAAATTATTTATGCCCACCTAAACCCTTATTTAGCCCCTTAATATGCCCAATGTTTACTAACTAAACCCCTGAAATAAACTGTAGCTGCCATTTATTGCACATTCACTGGGAGCCAGGCACTGTGCTGTGTATTTATACACATTCCTAAACCCATCTGAACAAAATAAGGACTAGAGAAGTAATTTTCTTAAGGTTATATAGCAAGTGAAAAAGCACATGTAAACTCAGATTAGAGTAATTAAATACCTTAGCTCTTAACCTCAGGGTAATAATTTCTTTGTCATTTCTTTCTTCATCAAAGTTTGCTTTTGCTAGAAGAGGCTCTGAGACAAGGTTTGGGGACTATGAACTTTTCTCTTTTCTAAAACTCCTATAAGGTGATTATATATCTTTTATAATTATAAAAAAATTTAAAATATTTGTAACTTTAAGAAATAACATAGGTAGGAAATAATCTAATTCTCTGTCCAAATATCATGATATAATAACTTGTTAGCAAGTTCCAAACAGCCATATCATACAGAGCCAGAGTGAGGAGTTTTGATTTTAAGTCCTATGAGAAGACATTAGAGAATTTTTAAAGCAAAAGAGTTATATCATCTAGTCTAAATTTTTAAAGATTACTCTAGGAAATACGAAGTTATGGGACAAGAGACTTAACACCTGCTTAAGCAAAGAATGGGAAAAGAAGGAAGCAGCAATATTTGGTTCCAAAAATGAACCAGTCAGTGGGTCTTGAAGAAACAAAACTTGATGGTTTCTTAATTAAAAGAATAAAAGCAGCTACCAAAGGGAAAAAAATGAAATCTAGGGAGGCAAATGAAATCTAGTATAGTCAAATGGTTAAGATCAAAATTTCAAGAATCAGATTCCCTAGGTCCTTAACTGACTTCCACCTTTAATTACTTGTGTGATCTTACCCAGATTTTTTAACCTCATACTGTTATCCTTTTCATAGGATTACTGGGTAAATTAAAAGAGATAACACATACAGAGCATCCAGTTCTGTGCTTAATACACAATAAGTGTTCAGTAACTATTAGCTACACTATTAACAAATTATATACGTGTATAAAACTTAGTGAAGAACTCAAGAGAGGACTAAAACCGCAGAGGGGAGAAAATTAAAAACTGAAGTTACAAAGTTTACAAAAACCATGTCATATAGAGCACCTAGTACTTAACACACAGTAACTGTTCAATGAACATTAACTAATGACTATACTCAAATCTTGGTGAGTAGGATCACAAATGATTTTTATTTTCATACTTATACTTTCTTATATGACTGAATGTTTTCTATATGAACTTGACCATATTATGTATCAAAATAAGGTAAAATAAAACTTTTTCATCTTTAAAAACTTAAAGCCACCACACACAGCAATTCATTATGTACCATTACATCAAATTTACATTCCTTTGAAAGGGAAAAAACAATATTCAGTAAAATAGAGGCCATTCAGACTCTGAGCACTGCATCCCTCTCAGAGCACGGACTCGAGTTCAGATGGCGGGGTCCGAATCCTACCGCTTCCTAGCTCCAGTTGCTTGACCCAACTATTCAAGCTCTCTATGCCTCAGATTCATCATTTATAAATTGGAAATTACAAAAGCACACAACTATAATAATATATTCTTCTTTTTAGTATCACTTCTCTGATATGTTAGCTCCATTTACATAGATAAAACTTTCCAATATACTGTGATTCTAAAATCATTGTCAAAAAACTGGTTTCTAGGCCTTCTCTCTACTCGACTGTTTCGTATCACAGTTTTCAAATCTCAATATTTTGGGCCCGGAAGGAAATACATTTCAGCTAACAGAGTATGTGAAAAAAACACTGTAACTTACAATGTCTCTGAAGACAACTGCCCTAAGCCGATTAATATCCATGTCTTGTAGGAGCCTGTCAAAATCTCTCACTGGAGATATACCACCGGTTACAATATCCACTGGACTCTAAGACAAAAAACATAGATACACATTATACAGATTAAAAACATATATATATATATATGGTATTCCCGGAACCAGAAAAACAAGGTTATAACTACTTGTTTTTTTCTACTTCTTTCTCTCTTTTTTTTTTTTTTTGGATGCTGGGTTAAAGGTGGGGGGGGGGGCAGAAGGGAGCTATAAAGGAAAACACAAACTTCATGCTAACTCACCAAGTACACGAAATACAAATTGACATATTTGAAGGGAAAATGTATCGTAGACACAAGAAAAGTAAACGTTTGGAAAAGCAGACAAGATTAAGTATAAGCAAATCTTTACTGTATATTTAAATACAAATATTTGAATGTTATGTCCACAGACTAAAATAACTATTCTAGGACCTCTGTCAGATTTATTTAACTTTACAGTGAAATGAACAAATAAATTGAAGACCTCAATCATAAAATAAGAGCACGCTTTTTTATTTAACCAATGATTCCGCGTGCTTACCTTTGCCGCAGGTCTCCCCACGGGAATCAGGCTGGGCGCTGCCTTCTGGCCTTTTGCTGCGTCGCCTTTCACTCTCGTCTGCGCATGCTGCTGACACTCTAAGCAGTTCCTGACTGCCACTGCGCACACTGTTATTGATTTTACAAAAAACAATGGGTAAGAAAAGAAACTTCTATTCAAGATTATGGAACGGATAAAAATCAACTACTCAGTACAATTTACATAAAATGTTATTTAAAACAGATGACCTTCAGCAAAGTCCTAAAATGCCCCTAGACTTTCTCACCTACTGTTTGTTTTCCGACTGTGGCAGCAACTCTGTCAGGGGCCACTGCTAAGAGGGAATCAGTTCAAGAATCTTAACAGGCTGCTGTTTCTTAGGTCATATCTAAGCTACTTGCAATGATCTTTTATTAAGAAAAAGATAGGGGAAAAGAACACTGAAGGAGATGCACAAGAAAACAGAAAGCAAGGGCCTGGCCAGCGAGGCTCAGTCAGTTGTAGCATCATCCATAAACCAAAAGGTCACGGGTTCAATTCCTGGTCAGGGCACCTGCCTAGGTTGTGGGTTGGGTCCCCAAATCAGGATGACCACGGAAGGCAACCAATCAACGTTTCTCTTCCTCTATCTCTCCATCCCTTCTCCTCTCTCTAAAATCAATAAGCATTTCCTCAGGTGAGGATTTTTAAAAAAAGCAAATCTAATTGCATGAACTACTCTAGCACAATAAACTATTACCTTCATTAAAGTTAAACAGTTAAACTGGAAACTTGTGTGTTTTTCTTATAATGTATTATTACAGCATGATATTAATATGGCAATAGAGTATAGCATATTTAGGGAATATTTATACAGTCCACATTCTACTGGCTTTCATTAAAACTTAAAAAGGTGAAAAACATAAAAGAGACTGTAATTACTATGCAGTCCAAAATTACTTCTCTATTATCTCACCAATGGGACAACTACTTGAGTTATTTAGAAATTCATTTTGAATTTTAAATGAAGAATTAGGTAATGCACAACTGACTATTAGTTGCTTGACATCATGTAATCATCTCAATTTCCAACCAGATCAGTAGCACTCACAGAATCTGATCAGAACGAGAGTCGAAGAGCAAATTAGGAGCAAAACAGTAAACTTCAATGGGCACTTTAAGTACTACTACTACCATATGGCTATAGACACAGAATTGAGAAAGAGTGGAATTCAGAAAGATTTCAAAAATGAGCAACAAAAGTTAGAGAAAAAGAAGGGCAGGAGGGAGGGAAGGAGAGGAGGAGGAAGAATATGGAATACAACTGTCAAATTTGGAACCAGGCCCAGGAAAGGGACTTTAGTGCTGCTTTTGTCACGGGTGGTGCACAACCAAGTCTGGGTCTGCATCACGGTGTTTATAACCACACAGGGCTTCCTAACCTAGTTCAGCCAGCCTCAGGAGTGCAGGTTCCTTCCAGTGCTGCCCTCTGCCCCTCCCTCCCCCAACCTCAGGGAAGAACGGGAATAAGAAGACAGGGGATCACAAGCTCACCACACTCTACTGAGTGATCTTGGACAAGCTCCTTTCTGAGTCTCATGGCCACATACATAAGAAAAGATGGTGCTGAGGGAAATCGAATTTCTCTTTTTTTCTACAACTCTGAAAATGAGGGCAATACAATATTCCCTAGCTTCCAAACCTAAAGTTTCTTGAGTATAGCAAAGCCTTGCTAGTGTATCCTTGTATTTTTAAGTCTAGAAATGTACTCTTTTTAGGAAAGTGTAAAGATTTTTTAACTGGCATTAACAAAAGCAATGGAGTCTAAATATTTTAACTATATTACCAATAAAAAATTTAAGGAAGTACACTGTAACAGAGAAAGAGTAGAAACACTAAACGAACTGCTATATTCACATTCCAACTTCACCAATAGACATTTGAATTTTGGTAAGTTTCCTATTTTCTCTAATCTTGACTTTCCTCAAGAAAAAAAAAAAAAAGAACGCTGACTCACTGTGAAAATCAGCAATAATGACGATTACAGCAATCAGTAAATGATAGCTTGTTTTCTTGTGCTCACCATTTGAATCTTTCTTACTTAAAACTTTAAAGCTTCCTAAAAATTGTTACACCAAATTCGTTAAAATGTGCTAAGTTTAAAAGTACTCTGAATAGCATTTTGAGTAAAACTAACCATTGTACCAAAAAAGTAAAAGTATAAGTATAAGTATAAAAGTAAAAGTATAAGTACAAGTATATCTCAGTTTACGTAACACGTTCTTACTAAATATGGGAAAATACTTCATTAATTAGACTTTGCACTCCTAACGTTATATTTTCATAGGCGCCTTATTTCCTATCTATCTTCATAAGCCATAACGTGTAATAGTTTTGCTTCCATTTCTGGTCTCCCCTCTCCATTCACTTCTCCCCATTTAATAAGCAAATCATGAACTAAGTCTCAGTACTACAACTGGATATGGGAAACCTTCTGTGCGAAGAAAAACAATTTTTTGTTCACCTAACGAAGCCCTTAACACTAAAAATACTTTTCATGCATTTTACCTTTCCCCTAAGGGACAGTGCCTCCAGGAGAAGAAGAGAGATTTCAGAATTTAATTACCTGCTCTAACAAGTTACCACAGCCTACCTGGACAAAGGCTGCACTCGCATGACGCCAGTTTACAACCTTCCTACTGAAGTGGATTGGTAAGAGAAGCAACATCACCATCATCTGGACTTCTTATACAAGTTTAAGCCTCATCCCAGACCCATATAAGCTAATCTGCATTTTAACAAGATCCTCCCTGGTGATCCATATGTACGAATTATCTTATTTTAAGTAATTTTTTATTTTTCAATTACAGTTGACAAATAATATTATGCTAGTTTCAGGAGCACAGTGATTAGACGTTGAGATAACTTGCAAAGCAATTCCCCCATAAGCCTGGTGTCGATCTGACACCGTGCACAGTCATCACAATATTGCTGACTACACTCTCCACGTCATGCCCTGCATTCCCACGGCTGTCTTTGTCAGGGCAGGGTGCACGTCACCTGGGACTTGCTGGAAAGACAATCCGAGGCCTCATCCCAGGCCTATACAATCTAATCCGCATTTTAACAAGATCTTCTCTGACGATTCATGTGTATAAGTAATCTTTTTTTTTTTTTTTAATTTGAGAAGTACTAGATTAGAGCAAAAAATAATTAGGGAAGGAGGGGCAATGTTGACTAGAATTAACTTAGTAGATATTTCAAAATATGTCCTTCCATCTTCTACCCAACTTGTCACGCTACTACTACAGCATAGTACACAAAGTCCTTCACGCTCTCCAAGTTAAAAAAGGTAGCAAGTGACAAAATAACTACCCCACACTTGCCCAACAAAAGAGAGATAATATTCAATCAACTCTAGCTGGATTACTGAAAATTTTTCAAGTAAATTCCTAACTACTGGGTTTTAACAGCTCACCTAGTCGGAGACACTGCCGCAAAATTCCTCCAGATGACATATTTTTTTCAGCTTCTATTTCAGTAAAGCCAAGAGAACTTGCAAATATGAGTACGTCCACAAGGCTGATCAGCCTCTGCAAAAATGTCACAGAGGCTTCTATTGAGAGGCCCTGAGTAGGGTCAATATTCTCCAGCTCATGCTGTAGGGAATAAAGTTTGACAATTATCTCTATATTCTGATAAAAATCTAATTTTATTAGACACATCCCCTAAAGCTCTAAATTTCATAAAAAGCAAGACTTTCAGAAATCTAGTACCACAGAGTGATTTCTTTATCACTTCATCTAAAAAAGACAAAGGAGACATGCAGGTGAAGCATGTCAATCATGTTCTATGAACTGGCTGACACTTCCCTAAGAAATCAACATTTCCTTTAGTCCTTTCATTCCTCCTACTTTGGATTTACAGCACCTATAATACATAATAACCACCACATTCAAGTTTTAATCAACAAAGATGCATAAAAGTCATGTTTTCACACCAATGTTATATAGTAGTTAAGTCCTTACTGTAGCCGATGTAGCAGCTGAAAGCAATGGCAGTATCCCCCCACAAGCCATGACCATATTGTCCATCACTTGAGAGATGAGATGAATTGTGTTGTGTACAAAGATGACATTATCACTGCTATTCACGAAGTCCATAACTGTCTTTGTTGAATGGCTGTCCAAAGATAAATGATGTTTACTGATAAAGCTAAAGAAAGGAAATCACAATTTGCCTACTTGAGGGGAGGGAGGTTAAGAAGGTGCTTTTGCTTCCTCTTGAAAGCTGAGTAAGATAATGACGCAGCAGGCATATGGGGGTGTATACTTCCTCAGAAGGTGCAGACCATTCCATGCCAGCAGTCACTATCCAAGCCCTTTTTCAGTGCTGAAACATAAATACTATTCATCTGACACTTGATACAAAAAGTTGAACTAAATTATCCTTAACTGGGGACAAAACTCAGAAGCCATGTGGCAAAAATTAAGAGGTAAATGGTGCTAAATATGCTAATGAAAATGAATTTTCTAACATTTTCCTAGATGATGCCATAAAACATTCTTAAACAGAATAAAAGCAGTATACAATTAACAATAAACAAATCAGGCTCTTTTAAAACCCCAAATTATACAATCAAGGATAATCTGAAAAACAGACTTTTTATACCAAAAATTCACTGGAGAAGTGAATATTATCTTAAATCCCAATTTTTTTAGTACTTCTAAAATCAAACCCACTTGGTAGATCTACCCCGGGTGAATTATATGCTGTAAAATATGTTACAGAAAACAAATGTTCAGTAAATTTTCTTAAAAGAAAAATCTGATTTTCAATTTTTTGCAATCCAGATAGGGTAACTCATTTTTATAATGGAAAATAAAAGTTAACTCAGTAAAACCTTACCATAGAAAGAATTTATATTATACTTTTTAACTAAATACCTGAACTTAAATGCAAAATGTTAACTATGTAAACGCCTTAGAAAATGAAGGCTGAAGTGTACACACATCTTCTATAACAAACATATGGACAGACCTTCTCCACATCTGTATATCTGTCTCTATGGAAAACAACAGATCAGTGAGCAAACGCTGATGCGTCTGAGACCACTTGAACTCGGGAATGCGAAACACAGTAGATCTGGAGTCCCTCCTCTGCCCATTAACAGCATCGGGCGCTACTCCTTGCCCTGATTGCTCCTGTTGTCTTGACATCTAATACAGAAAATTAGAAAGAGTAATAAAATTAGTTCAATTTCAAAGGATGGCATTAATAAGTAATTTAATAGCTTCTATGAAATTCATCTAACAAATATATTTTAAGACTCTAAGGAACCAAATTAGAGAAAATTATTAATGAGAAATCATAATACTATAATACGGTTAAAGCAGTTATCAAATATACTAAACTACCATAATTCAAAATAATTAGCTTGGAACCATGTTAGTATTACCACCAGCTAATGTAGCATTTTATAATGGAATTCAAGTAGTTCTTTGTTTTGAATAATTACCATGAAAGAAAGCAGTATCTGGCTTAAAACTTGGCTGGAATTGAAAACAAACAAAAAAGGCAGCAAAATAAAGAATAAATCAACAAAATAGGAAGGAGGGAGAGAGAAAAAGAGTTTAGAATGAAATGGGAAATGAATATGCAGCCAACCAGTGTCTCATGAGTACTCTTGCGATACTGGCAAAGGAGAAGGCTAGGACTCTCTGATCTCACAGAACTGCCTCCCTCTTACATAGTAAATAGACTTCATGGAATAATTTTAAACCAACATACTTCCCATAAAAACTACACACTAGCAGGTAATTCTGCAGGAGTGTAATCCTAGATTTTGTAAAAAACAAAACAAAACAAAAAAACACTATTATGTGCACTGTGTGTGGGTTACCAAATAAAGGGTAAAAGGCAAGCACTACCAATGTCTGCTTTACAAACCAAAATTATGCCAATCCTGAAAACTGGAAGTAGCAACTTTTGGTGGTAATGCTGTGGCAAAAATAATAAAAGCTGCCATTAAATGAACAAATACCTAAAGCCAAATGCTGGGCTAAAGAAATATAATCTTTACCTTCATCACATTTATGTAACTGCAAATAGGATACAACTAAATCCAAAATAAATAATATGAAATGTAAGTATATACACTTGCTCTATTTTAACTCATGCAAATACGTTTCAAGAAGACAATATAATCACCTCAGGCACAGGCTGAAGAGGCTGAGGTACCTCCACATTGGTGCTGGCCTTCAATTCCAGTCTCTCGGTATCTGTGGCAACACTGGAAACATCCAACTTGGCGATCCTCTGCTCATAAGTAGTAGGAGACTCGCAGGCATTACCATGAGCATTATTAATCACTTCAGTTTCTACAGCCGACTTAGCTGTCTTCTTCCCTTCCTCCAGCAACTGACCAGGGTCTGACTGGACAGTTGTTTGGGAAGCAGCAGCGTCTGGAGAGGTAGCTGAGGACCCTGATGCTGTCATAGTCAAGATTCCAGAATCTTTAGAATCTTGAGTTTCAGTGTCAGTTTGCTTCTTACTTACAGTTTCCTCCTCTTGGAATACTAATTTTTGGTCATTACTAAACATGTCCAGTCTTTCCCCAGCTTCTTTTGCACCTGGAGACAAACAATTCTCTTGAAGTTCTGTGGGTAGACTGGGTCCCTCAGTAGGACTAGAGTCTACCTTCAGTTCTACATAATCATCATCATCTTCTTCCTCTACTATAGACTTATCCAACAATTCTGGTGCCTCTGAAGCATCCTCTTCCGAAGGAGAACTTCCTGAAGCAGTCACTTCACTGGCAGTCGTATCTTTGCCGATTGTTTTCAAAGTATCAGAGGAAACAGCCCCTGCTTCTATTATGTCAGAAGGTAATTCAGCATCATTTGTTTCACTTATCGATGTTTCCTCTAAAGGAACTTCATCCAGTAACTCCTGACTTTCTTGCCCAGTTTCCCTTCCTTCATTAGATGTATTATGAGTTTGCAGTTCAATGTTGGATGCAGAGTCTGCTGAACTTGCCTTCTCAGCGCTTGAGTTTTCATCATTATTTCTGATGATGCGAGGAGATGCAGAAGAATCCTTCGTATCTGACTGTGGGGACCCTCCAGAAACACTGCCATCCCCACCAGTGCCAGAGACTGCTGGAACTGAACTTGAAGAGCACTGCCCTATGTCTTCACCAATATTTCCCTGGTGCTCTCTAAATATATTAGCAAGGTGTTCTTTGTGTATTTCAAAGGTGACCTAGATGAAAGACATATACTCAGTCAAAATATGCAAAAAATGAACAAAACATGATGAACATAAAATGAATATATTTAAATTTTTTTTCAAATACACTGTTTATATAAAGCAATAAAACAATTTTCCTGTAATATTCTTATAAAATGATAAGTCAATCACAAAATTCTAAACAGTCAAAAAATAATCTTGATGCTAATAGGTAGCATGGCATCAAAACACAGTAAGAACATAGCTATTAGACTATCCTTAAAGATGCATAGGAAAGGAAAACACTATTCTACTGGCCTCTATTAACTTGTACCAGGATCTAAGTATGTACCATTGAGAAGCACTTGGTGAACTAGATAATACATTGTTTCCACAGCGATGAAAACTTGTGTCCCCGTGATTTATCCTCAGCGATGATTAAAAACTATCAATTAATTATATTCACAATTAGAGCAGGTCTCCATATATGAAGCTAATAAAATTTTCTCTCACTAAGCTAAAAAATGTGAATTCTTTTAGCAGTGAAGATAAAATCCAATGCTTCCCTAAAGGTCAAGCATAATTTTCCAAGTCTGAACTGGTCACGAAGAGCCTGAAAGTTCCGGTTAATCCGCCCATTCGCCTCTTCGCACCCCGAGTATGTGAGTGACTGCCACAGACGCTACACTGTGAATGAACATCCCCATATCGTGCTTAGCCTTTTACCCAATTGGAAAAAAAATTGACTAGAGGAAAAAAATAAGAGTGCTGTGATTTTTAATGTCAAAGGCTTACTACTGGCTATCTTTTCAAGTTATCTTACAACCAACCATTATGTGATTGTCATTGGTGTTTCAGTGAGAAATGCCTCAAAAAATTAGAACGCACTGTGCAGCTGGTGTTTGTGTGGCTTGTGTTCCTTGGGTGATACTTGTATCTATGCAGAAGTGGTCTCCTGAAAATCAGTTTCCCATCTAACGGATACTTTAAGAAGCAGATCATGTCTCCTTCTTACTCAAAATTCTCTAATGGTGTTCACTCACTCAGAACAAAATTCAAAATCTCAAATGCAATCTCTAACATTCTGTCCGTACCTAAGGAACACAAGTCACATAACTACCAACCACACAGTGATTTTGAAAATAGATCATTTATTTCTATAATAGCCAGTGTTTTAGAACGAATTTAGGTGTCAGTAATCATTTGCTATTACTTTATTCAAATTAAGGATTTTTTTAATTTTTCATTATAAAATGTATCAATCAATCTCTTGCTAGTTCTGCCTCCCAGGGATGCCTTGCCTGGGGACTTTAGAACCTTCTCTGTGGAAATTTAAAAGCCTAGATAACTGACTCCAAGATGTCAAAAATGTATAAGAATATTAATTTTTCTTTTGAACAAAACCAGTAAATGTATATAATCGATTGTACATTCCTCCCATTTGTAGTTTGTTCTAAGTAGTGCTTTGCCTTTCCTAAGCAAACCAACTTGTTTACAGTTTCTTCTGTAAATATGAATATTAAAATAGCTTTTAAAATGCTGAAGTTGATTTTTTAATTTCCCCTTCATGTACTCCAATAGCCTAAAAGCAAAATGGCAAATAAGCAATTATCACTGCTGTTATCTTTTTGATACTGTTTTCCTAATGGTATTTGTGACTGGTAATTCCTAATTAATTACCAGATATTGTTCTAAATTACCCAGCTAAAAGACTAGTCATCAATCTTCACAATCATTGGATAGCTAATCTATAGCTGTTTGCAATGTTCGGAAAGCACCTCTACAAACTACTATAGGTCTGGATACTCGTGAGCGAGTAACTACAACACTTCTTTCACCATTACTTTCAACTTAATTAGCACTCAAATTTACATATTAAGAGATAAAAGGTGAGGACAATGCACCAAGAAATTAACGTTTTAATGATATATTTAAAAATTTTTTTAACCTATGAAACTTTAGACTTTTAAATGTTAGGCAATATTTAGGAACAGGCTTTCCTTTTTAAGCAAATGTATCTTTTTCACTGTATTTTATTTTCCTATAAAAATACAAGCTGACTATGACATGCTAACTTCTAATTCTTAGGTTACCAACCTTCCCACAGTTGATAAATAAGACACATCTTTAAAAACAGCAGAATCTTCCCTGATGGGGTGGCATTCATAAGCACAGCTTAGAATGATTACCACCACACACTATATTTTTACGAAGACACTGATCTAACACCTTGTACAAAAATGGTATAAGGTCACAGATGTAATAGTTGCAATCGAATTATAAATATTTATGTTTTTAAAAATTTACTGATCTATTTTACACAAAAAACACCTTGTTTACACATATAAATGCTGTGGTTCGAACCCAATGTCTTAAACGCTAGCCTAATACATCCTGACTAGAGGAAAATCAGAATAAAGCCTAAGCTATACAAAGAAAGCTACCTAAAAGCATTCATTATGAAACTAGCATAAGTTCAAGAACAAAGGGGGAAAAAATCCTATGAAGGAAACAAGTCATATACATAGTAAGCATATATGTTCATCCTGTAATAAACTTAACACTTTTTGAACATGTAATATATTTTGATGGGGTCCAGAAGAGAGCACCCCAAATCAGCATGTTGGTGTACTGAATATTTTAAGATGAAGGAATTTGAGAAACAGCAGGTACAGAAAGGACTCAGATCTCTCCATCCTCCCCCGACGCAGGTCATAGATTTAAAAAATATCACCTCCACCAATTTTTCCAAATACAACTTTGGAGACTGCCACAATATCAAAAGAAAACTTAAATCACTTATCCAATCACTCCTTCCTAGAATTACAAGTGTTCTGAGAGCATCCAACATTAATTACACTGAAGCTACAACTTTCACTTTAACCTCACTTCTCCATAATGATACACTACATATACACCTAATAACATAGAGCCATTGAAATCCCTGTAAGGAAACAACAGCAGAATAAAAAACAAAAATAAAAAGACCAGACTCACACAAAGAGAGATCAAACAAATGGTTGCCAGAAGGGAAGTGGGTGGGTGGTAGTCAAAAGGCTGAAATGTTGAAGTTTTATTATTTAATATACTTGAAAAATAAAGTAATACTGGTTTTGAAATTAAAAAGAAAAAAGAGAATGGGAATATAGTCAATAATATTGTGATTCATTTGCACAGTGACAGGATTAGTGTGATGATCATACTGTAAGGTATATAAATGTCAAATCACTACATTGTAAAGCTGAAACTAATATAATACTGTGTACCAACTGTACTTAGATAAAAATTAATTAATTTCCTTTAAAAATTAAACTACCAATGCTAGTAAAGCTTTGGGGGAAACAGGTACACACCACTGGCAGCAACATATTGGGGCAGCAAGTTCTTAGAAGGGATGTGGAAGCACATACCAAATGCGGCAAAATGGCAAAACACCTTCACACCTTGGACACTAAGCGAAGAAGGAATAAGGGAACATGGAACTATTTCACCAATGCCTCTATTTTCCAGGTACTGAGTGAGGCACAGTGCATTCATCACTCTTTCATTTACATTTTCTGATGAATAAATGAAGATGAGAGTCAGAGAAGTTTAATAACGTGCCCAAGTTCTTCCGCGGGAAGCTAAACCCAGACTGCCTGAGTCCAAAGCTTCTTTCCACTACCACCCAGTGGCGGCCTGAACACAAGCGCCGTGGGCACACAGATTTCCCTAGCAGCGTTCTAGAACAGGGGCGGGAAACTACAGCAGCACACTAAATCCAGCCACAGCCTGTTGTTCTCAATAGAGCTTTATTAAAACACACAAAAATAGAATAAAAATAAATGAAATCAAATGCATAAGTAAATCCTTAAAGTGAAATCATTGTACAATATCATAAATACAGTCATAGCTTTTGTGAGAAAATAATTGTATGTATGTATGTATGTATATATTTATGCACATAAGAGAAGATTGAAAAGTTCTGCACCAAACATAACATTAAGTCACGCACAGGTGAGTGGATAATGGGCGGTTCCTAAGTTGCATGTACATACAGTCGCACTGGGTTCCAACTTTCCTACAGTGAGCGCACGTCATTTAAGAATGTAAAAATAATAAATACTAGTTGGTTAAAAAAATTAAAGCTAAAGAATACTTTAGCAATTAAGTAGAAAACAGGGACAATTCGTGAAATGTGAACATTTTTTATAACTCTTGAAATTTATTTTCAAGATATATAGCTTTAATTTTGTTATACAGCCACCGTAAACATACAGACACATGTGTGTGTATATATGCCAGGTTATGGCTTGTGATTTTTTAATACTTTTAAGAAACCACTTAGAAAATGTTAAACAAAATTAATTTCCACCCACTTTTTAAAAATATATAAATATATATGTGTGTGTGTATATATACACATATATAATTATTTATTTATATATTATTTATATATATTACTTATTTATATTATATATATATAATTACTTATTTATTTTTAGGGAGAGGGAAAGGGAAGGAGAAAGAGAGGGAGAGAAACAATGGAAGAGATTAATATCTATTGGTTGCCTCTCATATAGGCCGCCACCAAGGACAAACCTACAACCCAGGCATGTGCCCTGACCAGGAACTGAACCACCGACATTTCACTTTTTGGGACAATGCCCAACCAAGTCACACTATTCAGAGCTCCACCTGCTTTTTACCCAACATAAACTGTATTTTCTTCTGATATAAAATGACTGACATTTATGTTTAAGCCATTTCATCACATTGTTAACAGCAGGTAAAATCTTAAGATACTTCAAATGTTCTAAAGTAATTAAATACTTTACCCAAACTGATCCTATAGGAAAAAATATAAATCATATTGTATTTTTAACTCAAATATAAGTAACTTTTACTTGATTATTTTAAATCCAGTATCTAAAGTTTTTAGTGTTATTTGTTTAGAAAAAAAATTTTTGGACAGTTCTCCCAATTCAGAATATATAAAATGACTTAAGTTAATTAATTAGAGTGGAAGCACGTTAGCAGACCAAGTGAAAACAGTATTATTTAATTACTCAATTTAATGTTCCACTTGCATAAAAAAGAGAAAGAAAAATATAAATATTGAAAGCCTAAAGAACACCAGAAAAAAAGAGAATTGAAAGATTACTTTTAGCAGGTACACATTTGAAGCCCTGTGACCAAAGTAACCAACACGGCGCGGTCACCTCAGAAGAGCCTGCTACTGCTTACAAAGCCCAGCGCAGCTGCTGGAGGAGGGAGACACAGTGACAAACAGCTTCCCTGCTACAAAGGTGGCAGGGAATCTATCAAAGTGGACAATAAAATCGCAATTGAGTTTCTTTGGCTTTTTATAGCAGCTGAATGTATCTTAGTGTAACTCTGCAAAAGCTATCTAATTCTGCAACATTAGTTTTTTACACACCAGTTCTTTATCAAAAACCATAACTCTGAGAAATTGAGATTTAAAATGGCTGCAAAAAGGAAAAAATAACCTCACATTTCAGTCATTCCAGTATCACATTCATAAAAATATTTATAAAGCTTTATAATTAATATTTTCAGAAAAATCTGATTCCATAAGTTCAACAGAATTTTAACAGCATGCTACAAATTGTTTGCCTAATTACTGAATCACTTCAGCTCTATTCTAAACTTCATTAAATATTGACCTGAAGAGTCTTAAAGTATAAGTTGTCCACTTTATCTTACAAATAAATGTCAAGATATTAAAATTCAAAAAAATTAATGTTACAATATTCAAATAAATTATTTCATATAAACCTTATGAAACAGGAAGGCTTTTAGTTCATAAAGGTAATTCACACAGAAATAAAACTAGAGGACACTTACTAAACATTAAAATTAAAGGTAAAAACCATAACAATCAACTTACAAGTAACTTCAAATTTTTCTGCCCTGGCTGGTGTAGCTCAGTGGATTGAGTGGCAGTCTGCAAACCAAAGGGTCTCCAGTTCAATTCCCAGTCAGGGCACATGCCTGGGTTGTGTGCAAGGTCCCCAGTAGGGGGCGCTCGAGAGGCAACCACACACTGATGTTTCTCTCCCTTTCTTTCTCTCTCCCTTCACCTCTTTCTAAAAATAAATAAATTAATTTTTTTTAAAAAGACAGCTTCTGCAGCTGTTTCATGGACCACTGGTAAGAGAAGACTGAGACACTAAGGCACACATAGGGTGGCATGGTGCCACATGCCAGTTGAACCAAATAGCCCCAAACAATGATGATATAGTTCTTCCTTCTCCTTCCTGCAACAAATATTTAATGAGCAGCTGCCAAGAACTCAGCACTACGCACAGTTCTATGGGAGATATGAAGAAGCATAAAATCTGTCATCCCTGCTAATGGGAGCTTACAATTAACAGCCAAAATAAGAAATCACTTTTAACTAGTAATATGTAGTATGAGAGGTATTACAGAATCATACATGATTAAAAGCTAGTTTACCTTTGCTATATTATTCATTACTGCTCTTCTTCATGAACATGATATACTTATTCCTAAGAAGAAAAGAGAGAAGTGGAAAGGAAGATAAAAAGGAAAGATAAAGGTAGAAAAGGGGAAAAAAGAGGTGGGCAACTAGACACAGTGTGAAAATAAATGAGAGAGTCCACAGCGTGTTTGACCAACCAAGGAGGGGGAAGGAAAGCAGAGACAAAACAGATGCGGATTTACTAAGCACAGGACAAACAGAGAATAAGAATAATATCGGGGGAAGGCATAAAGCAAGGGGTACGGAATGGATGAAGGGACGATGGAAGGAAAATCAAAGAAAAAGACATAGAGGAACAGGAAAAAGGGAAATAGTGGCTAAAAGAAGAGAAAGAGAACAAGCAAAGAGGGAGAGAGCCAGCTAGGCAGTGATGGAGGGTGGCCACAGTCAGTGCCAATAGCCAGGGAAAGGGGTGTAGAAGATTGATTAGTCGCAGGTTGGGAAAGAGAGGAGGTAGGAGAAAAGAGGGGAAGGAAGAAGAGGAAAGAGGGCACTGGGGGGGAGGGCAGGAGAGACACTTAAAGAGACAGCAAGAGAAAATTAAGTGCGGTGAATTCACAGAGAATGACATCGCCCTAGCATACCAAAAACTGTCACACCGAAGTGTTTTAACTAGCAAAGTCCTGAAAGATATAAAGGATTCGGGTAGGTACAAAGGAACAAAAAGTATAAGCCATGAATGAACAAAAATTAAGATTTAACAAAGTATGATACATGTTAGAAAGACTAGAACCAATATAGTCAGACAGGAGATTTTGGTCAAGTGAAATAGTAGGTCAGGTAGGAAATGTGGTTTTTCAAGGGAAACTTCTCAAGTCAAAGATCAGGTAGAAATTATTTTGAAAAAAAAAAAAAAACTCTTATTTGGTTTCTAAACAAAATGTTTACGGACGTAACATTATATAAGTTATTTTTAGCTTAATAAATCTAGAGGAAAATAATATCTAAGGTTACTAACCATTAGAAATATCCAGGGTAGAAGTGATGTGGACATGTATGAAGAATTAGGAATCATAAAAAGTTAAAAGTAGATAAAAAACAAAACTTTACAAAAATAAAAAATCTAACACTATCAAGGGTTAGAGAGTAACAATTCTACCCTACTTATATATCCTACAGCAGTGCTTTTTCAAATCGAGGATAATTCTGTTAGCAAAACATGGAATCTCTTACTGGCGTGTTGGCAGCAATTTTAAATGAAAAAGAAAAAAGAAAGTGCATCACTACATACCAAGGTTTAATAAGGGTAAACATGTACCATGGAACCTCTATTTCAGGTTTGTGGAGGGACAGGGGTGTGTGTACATACCTGTTCACACTAAATTTACTGTGAGCCCCAGTTATAAAAAGTTTGAAAATGACAACTCTATTAAAACCTTTGCCTTTGAGCACCTGAGTTATTCATAACATTGAAAATGAATGAATCAAAGCTATATGTACCAATTTTTAAAAACCCTAAAAACATAAGGTTTGACAGAAAAAGACTGTCGCAGAAGAGCTCAATAGTATGATGTCATTTTCATAAAACATAATAGGCAACATTAAATAATATTATTTAGAAATACACTTTTAACTTTTTAAAGAAGGAAATGATACACACAAAATTCAAAGTACTGATTAGGTTTGAACTGAGTAGGGGTGGGGGTTGGATAAGAAACCACACAGCATGTTCTTAAGTTGGATAGTCCTTGTTTTTCCTCTACAACACCTCCTAAGCTGTGATTTTCAACTGGTGTGCAATAATGCCTAACTATTAGGAGCACTCACCTCTTTTCCCTTAGATTTTCAAATTAAAATATGACAACATCCAACACAACAGTCATTCGGTGTGAATGAATCAAAATTATACCTATTTTTTATCAGATGAGCAAAAAAATATATTTTTTGCTGTATCGCAGACTTTTAGTAATTAGTTTATGTGTGCTGTGAGATGAAAAAGACTGAAAATCACTGCTTCGTAACATATATGCTACACACATTATTGTGGCCGTAACTGAGTATTTTACGAGCTGAGTTCACATCACACATGAAGTGACTGGGGCGCGAACCAGTGTGCTAGCAGGAAGAAGGGCAACGAAAGGATTAATAAGATAAATGACAGAGCTGTAACAAAGGAAAAGTCACTGAGTACTTAATT
Organism: Micronycteris hirsuta; assembly: GCA_004026765.1. Classification (NCBI taxonomy): domain Eukaryota; kingdom Metazoa; phylum Chordata; class Mammalia; order Chiroptera; family Phyllostomidae; genus Micronycteris; species Micronycteris hirsuta. Next base: position 332,450 of record PVJI01000132.1, read on the forward strand.
GTTTCTGTAATGTCACTCATTAACTCTGAACCTCATTCACACATATATACACTTGCCATTTTCAGATTAGACCTTGATTGTTAAGAAAAATTGAGAAACTTGCCTAAGTTTACACAACTAAAAATTATTATAAGCCAGAATTTAAACCAGGAACTATCCTGTCTCCATGATCTCCTCATTACTTACACAAATAAACTGGTAACGAGGCATAAATATTTAGTCATAACTGCTCAGAAGCACCTTAGACCTCTCCTAGGCCAAAACCTTTACCCTGTAGATGGGAAATTCAGAGAGACGACGGCGTTGGCCCTAAACACCCCTATGGCTTCAGCGGTTCTCAAGCTTTTGGTCTTAGGACCCTTTACACCCATAAACAGTACTAAGGCCCCACAAACACCTTTTATTTATATGGGGTATATCTATTACTACTTATCATATTAGAAATTAAAACAAAAAATTACATAATTAAGAAATTTATAATTTATTAACAGTAAAGCCATTATGTTATGAGTTTTTCAAAATAATGAGAAAAGTATTATTTCACATTTTTGCATCTTTCTAAATTATTGCTTAATAGAAGATTGTTGCATTCTAATATCTACTTTTGTATCAGTCTAGTGGATTGCATTGCTTTGATGGAAGAGTTTTAAGAAACCCACCCTCAGACAGGTCTGCGGCCTCACACACTCCCTGAAAAGGTCTCCTGGGCCCCCACCATCTTCAGCCTACACGTTAAGGATTCCTTCTCGAAAGGTTATATTCCCCTGCTATCCATCCTAAGGACTTGAACAGACAATTACAACATCTACAAAAGTAATGAATTAATATCCACTGTTTAGAAAATCTGAAAAATCTAATTTATACTGGCACTTCCCTAGCCTACAATCCCCCCAGATATATCTGAAATCTAATCCAAATGTATATGAGGCCCAACTCAGCCTATTTTTCCCATGGGTGTTTATAAAGGGAAAGCAGTCCTAACAGAAAAATCAGTCCGGCTTCCCGCAGTCCACTACAACAGAAACCAGACAGGCTGGGCATCAGCACAAACCAAATACAGTTAGACAAGAGGTGGCACACAGTTTCTGCAAAGTCCCAAATAGTGAGTATTGCAAGCCTGGGAGCCATAGAGTTTGTGTTGCAAACACTCAGCATCTGTAGCATGAAAGCAAGCCATAGAATATATATAATAAATGGGAGTAGCTGTGTTTCAATGAAACTTTATTTTCAGAAACAGGTCAGGCCAAATTTGGCTGATCTCAGACCATATTTGGCTGGGCCCTGCCTTAGTCTAAACCAGTCAGTTCAAAAATGTAGTGGCTAAAACAAAGCCACTACATGTGATTTTATAAAATCACATTTTGTCTTATTTAGCACTGAACTGTTCTCAAACATAAATTTTTAGGATAATATCTCCAATCTAAGATATCTTTGTAACACCTTATGCTAGTAATACACCTTCCTCTCATTTAGGAAGAAAATGGCAGAGTGAATAAATCTTAGGTATGTTCAAATAAGTAAAAGTTATTCAAATACATAAAAACCATATATTTAAGAATTGACAATGTATTCCAATACAATGGCAAAATACTCCAGAGTAACAACTATAATAGTCAATAAAATGAAACATTTAAAGATACACCAAATTTATCATTTCAGTTCCTTCTACTCAATTTCTAATATAATTATATATTTATATTCCTTCTGAGTATAGAAAGAGTTCTTAAATAAAATACAAAGAGCACAAACCATAAAAGAAAGAAATTTTATTACAGTATTTGAAATGTAAAATTTCTTCAGAAGACAAATGCCATAAAACTCCTGAAGTGGATAAGCCACGAACTGGCAGAAGACATTCATAAACAACACAGCTAATAAATGATTAAGACCAAGAATATATAAAGAACTCCCACAAAAGAAAAATGCCAATTACTATTATGGTGGTATAGCATTTAAAATTTATCCAATTAGCAAATTGTTAAAACTCCAGCCATACCAAGTGATGAGATAATATGAAGCAATGAGAAATGATACAGCGCTCTGGAAAAGAATTCCAATTATCTTATAATGTTCAACATCTACATCTTAAAAGTCAGTAATTCCACTTCTAGAAATATAGAGAGAGGGAAACTTCCAAATATATACAAAATACATCACAAATGCTCATCATCTGGGAAATGGGCGACGTCACACCACAGAACACAGCGCGAACGAGAAGATGAGCACGCGCGCTGGGCCGATGTGAACGAACTTCGAACAGCAAGTAAAACCAGGAAGTCACCAAAAAATGCACTTAATATATCACTTATGTTAAGTATAAACACTAAAAATAGAATTTTTATTGTTTAGAGTTACACATATGTTGTTAAAAATATACATAAGACATAGAAATAAAAAAAATACCAATTCAGGTTAGAAGAGGAAGAGGAAGGCTTACAATGGCAGACAAAGCAATTGGAATAGGGAACCTAATTTCATAAACGGTGGTAGGGACATTATTGCTCATACCTTTTTGTCTGTCCAGAGTATTTTATTAAATTTTTTAAACAAAAGTTATACATAAATAACTAACTTACAGTGGCTTTAGTTAAAAAAAAAAAAAAAAGGCAGATTAGGAGACTATTCCAAAGTGATTTTTTAACTGGCTGAAACGCTATCAATGGGCAAACCTCAGCCAGAGCTTTTCGGTTTCCTGAACCACTTCCCGTCCAGAAACAACAGCTCATCTTTGAATATACTGCGCCACCTTGTGTTCAGAGCCTCAAACCACTATAAATTCAGAATATCAGACCTGAAAATGTCTACTCAATAGTATGCTGTTTCATGAGGTTTCACTTTAAGTTAAGCACACATAAAAATGACATTTGAAAAAAACACTTGGTTCTGAAAAAATTGGAAATATTTTATATTTCTTTTTAGTTATTTCCTGTTTTGTTCATTTGACTTTCAGAGAATTACCTGCCTTTATTTCCTTAACTTTAAATATAAAAAATGTTTAAATGAGTAAAACTCAAAATTATACACATTTAAAATGCTAACAACACTTTCATAAAAAAAACTTACCTTCGAATGTGTAATTGATAAGGTGTCTACCCACACACGCCAGCCACCCCACTCATACTTGACTGCATGGTAAAGTAGGATTCTGAATATGGCATATACCATTTCCGTTATCTTTTGCTCATCAGAATTTTTAGGATTAAAGTAGCAGAGAGAAAGCATCCACTCTTGCCACACAGAACACTGTAGCAAGCTCCTAAAAATTACAAGAGGATACTAAATTACTTAAATCATCTGAAAGAATTCTAAAAATTAAAAATTCAAAACAAAATAAACAAAACACCCACCTTCATCTATGTATTCAAACAATTAAAGAATGTAGTAATGAAAACTCAATTTAACTATATGGTACATTACTCATATACCCTTAATGACAAAAGCATATGGAAAATTCATTTCACAGTGTTTTTTTAAAACAATTTTTGTTAGAACAAATGGGCTTATTCAAACCTGGACCTGAATATTGCAAATAAATACTTTCTCATATGCTCACCTTCTGTTTTCTCTACTGTTATTAAAAAGTTTAATCATGTCAGAAAGAAAGGCTCTGCGGACTTCCATGCTCTCTGGGCACTGCGGAGAATTTCGAAGTAGGGTTGCAATTACTTTTAGTATCTCTGAAAGACAATTCATAAATTAGTAAAAAACCAGAACACTACAGACATTTCGTGATGGAAGATCATTAATATATTGCAATTTGTTTCTCCCCCTGACATAAATGTGTATTAAAAACATCCTCTTTTGTGTTATTAAAAAAAATCATCATATGCCAAAAAGAATGACAATACACTCATTAGCAATGATCCACAAACAAGAATTTTTTTTATTTCCCCATTAGGATGTTAAAAGTAAAGGTGAATTTTAAAAGGTTATAATATATCAACTTAAATTATGAACAAAAAACGACGGTAAAAACACTAACAACTCTCCCTACTTTATGCCAATTAGTACTTCTGATCTTTTTTTTTTTTTTTAAAGATTTTATTTATTTATTTTTAGAGAGGAGAAGGGAGGGAGAAAGGGCAATGTATAGTTGCCTCTCACATGGCCCTCACTGGGGAGCTGGCCTGCAACCCAGGCATGTGCCCCGACTGGGAATCGAACCGGGACCTTTTGGTTCCCAGCCCGCGCTCAATCCACTGAGCTACACCAGCCGGGCGAGTACTTTTGATCTTTTTAAAGCACACTATAATCAAAAATATCAGGAAAAAAGATTAAATTCACAACTTCAACAAAATGTATGGTACGTACCTACCCTTTTCTTTATCATTGTGAATTTAAAAAACAATTTTTTTATCCTCACCTGAGGACAGTTTTTCATTGCTTGTAGAGAGAGGGGAAGGGCAAGAATAGGGGAGACAGAAAACATCGATGCATCATTTGGTTGCCTCCCAGACACACCTGGACTGGGGACTGCCCATGCCCTTGGCCCCACAACCCAGGTATGCACCCTGACTTGGAACTGAACCTGCACCCTTTTGGTTACTAGAGAATGCTCCAACCAACTGACCCATACCTGCCAGGCCTCATCATGAATTTTAAAAGATGTCAAGATTTTTTTCCACACTTTAAAAAGTAAAATTAGATACCAAAATGCCCAAAGGAAATAGAAACCTGTTCAATACTCTGGAAAAATACAAATAAAATTACTTTTATAATGGTCTTAAATATAATGCTGTCTAAATTTTTTTAAAGATAACCATTTTTAATTTTCATTGAATTTATTGGAGTAACATCGGTGCCTTAAATTTCTTATTCTGAACTTTAAAAAAGAAATTCTTTAAAATATGTACTTAAATAAAAAACTTTAAAAAAGAAACAACAGCTATAACTCTGAATTTAAAATACAAATTTTTACCCAATTAAAAATTTATAATTTATTGACTATGCTATTACAGTTGTCCCAAATTTCCCCCTTTCACCCCTCCACCCAGCACCCACTACTCCCTCAAGCAATCCCCACACCATTGCTCAGATCCCTATGTCATGCATATAAGTTCTTCGGCTGCTCCATTTCCTATACTGTACTTTACATCCCCATGGCTATTCTGTAACTACCAGTTTGTACTTCTTAATCCCCTCACCTCCTCACCCATTCCCCCACACCTCCCTCCCATCTGGCAACCATCAAACACTCTCCATAGCCATGATTTTGTCTCTGTTCTTGTTTGCTTAGTTTTTTTTTTAGATTCAATTGTTGATAGATATGTATTTATTGCCATTTTATTGTTCATAGTTTCGATCTTAAATAAGTCCCTTTAACAGTTCATATAATAATGGTTTGGTGATGATGAACTTCTTCATTCTTGTCTGGGAAGCTCTTTATCTGCCCTTCAGTTAGAAATTCCCCATGGCCAGGTAGCTCCATTGGTTAGAGCATCGTCCCAACATGCCAAGGTTGCAGGTTTGATCCCCAATCAGGACACATACAAGAATCAACCAATGAAAGCGTAAATAGATGGAAAAACATCTCTCTCTCTCCCTCCCCTTCTTCCCTCCCTCTCTCCCTTCCTTTCTCTCCCTAAAATCAATCAGTCAATAAAAATTTAGAAATTCTAAGCCAGCCTTTGCCAAAGTTTTTGGTGATCCTGAAGCAGTAAGTTCAAATGAGCAAACATGTAGATACTTTACTGTACAATTAAAGATATTTGGGGAGCAATTTCTTAATTCTTCTAATGAAAACCCAAAATTTCTCTACCTGAACAGTAATTACAATTATGGTGATAACCACAATAATGATGATGATGATGATCATAGCCACTAATTTTTAGGTTATACTATTGTGAGGTACTGTTTAAGAAAACACAAGTGCTCTGGCTGGTGTAGCTCAGTGGGTTGAGCACTGTCCTGCAAACCAAAAGGTCACCTCAGGGCACATGCCTGGGTTGCAGGCCAGGTCCCCAGTTGGGGGCCTGTGAGAGGCAACCAACTGCACATCAGTGTTTCTCTCTCTCTCTTTCTCTTCAGAGAAATTAAACTTCAGAGACATGTATGTGTTTCTAAATCTAATACTAAAATAGAGTTCCACAAACACAACTCACCATACAAAAAGTAATTAAATTAAACTGTACCAACCAGTTATTTTAATGTCAGTAATCTTAAAAAGCAAAATGGAAAATGTACACTTTGTACAAGTTCTTTAGAATTCTAAGTATCAAAAGAAAAAAACAGTTAAGCACACTAAGCTCCTAAAGAACAAAGTAGGCAGTTTTCAATTTCGAACTTGGTGTTCTTAAATTGACAGTAATTCAAGATGAAACCTACCCCCATGGTTCACATAATTTAGCCTGACATTACTAAACAGAGCAATGAAAACTTATTGAACACCTGAACATACATTAAATCAAGATCTTATGCATGTAATTCTTCAAAATCTCTATATAAACATTTCCACATAGCCTAAGGTCAATCTCAAGTTAAATTCAACAATAAAACACAAATAAAACTAATATTATATCACTACCTGTAATGCAATATTCTTCGATGTGTTTTCAACAACATCAACCTAAGGCTTTCCATAGTTTAAGTATAAAGAGGAGGGACTGGGAGCCACAGGCAAAGGTGCTCACTCACAGGGTACAAACACCCAGTTACTGGGTGACATTCTAATATACACGTGGGGGCCACAGTCAACAAAACGGTGCTGTACACTTGAAAGTTTTTAAGAGAATAATCTTAAAAAGTTTCCACCACCCATTCACACAAAAAATTTCAACTGTGAAGTGACAAATGCATTAACTAACTTATTGTCTTAAATATTTTACAATATATAATATATTCATATACTAAATCATTAGGTTAAACACCTTAAACTTACACAGTATCTCAATAAAGAAAAACAAAAATTAAAAAAGTATTCAAATACATACGAGGATTTTGTATCTTTACTGAAGAATCAGGATCTGGGTGCTGTTTGTGGATCACTTGCGTACAAATCTGTTCTATAAGAATCTACAGAGTAAAACAATAGACTGTATTATCATAATCACTATATTGCCATCACTGTTAAAGAACTTTAAGTACAGTAACAATCAACATTAATTTATACAGTCCAATATTATCACAGTAAATATCCTCTGAATTGTATTAAATGACTTCAACATTTTAACTCTGTTTTTACTGAACCATAAAATGAGACATCAAATAGTCAATACAATGGAGGAAATACTTAAAAATACCACTTGCTTAATAATTCACATATTAATAGATTAAGATGCAGCCACATATCATTTAGATGACTAATTTCAAAACCGTACTTCAAACCTAAATGATCTTATTTCATCTATATGAGTTTCATCAACTCAATAATATAGGCATTTCCATAAGAAATTAGTGAAATCAAAGTCTAACTATTCCTACCTCAAAGAGGACATTGTACGTGGTCATTGTGATTAAATTTGTGTGAAGCATGAGTCTCTCAGCTAACAGGGAAAACAATCCATGTCCAAGCATGACTTCAGCTTTTCTTCTGTGACAACATAGAAAGAATGAGTCAAATGCACAGTCTTAGCATGCACTATTTTGTATGAATGATGGAGACACAAAAATGTTTTTCACATCACCAATAAATTCCAACTCAGCAACTCTCCCAAGTTTCTTTGACCCAGGACTTATAAGACCATAAAAGCTTTAAGGAGAGAAATGCAAAGTACCATATAAGCACAGCTAAAATTTAAAAAGAAAAGTATAAGACTAGCTGTGCCACAACACAGCAAAAAACTTCACCAAAATCTTCAGAGCAACTATTTATTAACTAGTTGCTACTCTTTGTCATCACTGAGCTAAGCTCTACTATGGATGATAATCTAAAGCCTAGTAAGTGGTTAAAGAGAAAAACAATGCGGAGAAAAAGGCAAAAGAGATATAAGAAATTAAGAAAATGAATACCATAAAGATAAATATACCAAAACTAAACTTCCAAGCAAAAATTTAGAAACTGAAGAATTATAAAATGTAATTCTACACCTGGCTTGTCAATTTTTATTTATTTATTTATTTTTGCAAATGGCTGGATAGTAACTATTTTCGGCTTTGGAGACCATAGGGTCTCTGCGGCCACAATTCAACACTGCTGCTGTCGTGTGGAAACTGGGACAGATAATAACCAAATAAGTGACTGTGCCTATGTTAGAATAAAACTGTATTTACAGGCAGCCAAGTAATTCAACAGAAACACCACAGTTGAACAACATTTTTCTACCACCAAAATGGTTATTTTTCATAATAAACCAATTCCGGTACAAGCAACAATAGGTAAGATATGAATGTCTGCATCCAGCTAAGAGAAAAGAATGGAAGTTTTAGTTTTTAATTATACATATAGCAGAACACATTATGTGACAAACATCCAAGTTAATATGGTAGTTTTTATAGTACAGAGAAAGGAAATGATGAACAAGTCACCTGAAATGAAGTCTCCATTACATCTAGAATACAATTTACACAAATGTGTTCCCATATTGAAGAAAAATAGAAAATTTAAATAATTTTCATTAAAAATAACATATTCCTGTTCCTACTTTATCTTTAATGTGTAGAAATGAGATTAAATTTATATAGCATTTTCTGAGTAAAAATAGAGAAAAGAGAGACTACTTAGTACAAAATAAGAAAGTAATATACTACAGTTCATTTTAGATTTCATGCATACTCACTTTGGGGCCAGGTGTTTTAAAAAATAGCCCATTGCCTTGAGAGCTTGCACTCTGATTCCTTCAGTTGTTGATGCCAAAAGTTTATAGATAACGCTGAATGAATTGAAGAACAAATTACTCCAAGTATATTATTCAAAAGAAAACATTTCAAATATATGTAAATTTTTTCATAGTCATATACTATAACTCTAATTTCAAGTAAGATATGGGTGAATTTAATATACACTTATAACATTTTAAAACACTGCTCCACTATAGGTTGTCTTCAAAAGCCCAGTTTAGCCCTGGCTGGTGTGGCTCAGTGGACTGAATGCCGGCCTGCTGACCTAAAGGTTGCCAGTTCAATTCCCAGTCAGGGCACATGTCTGGGTTGCAGGCCAAGTCCCCCACCGGGGCATGCAAGAAGCAACCAATTCATATTTCTCTCAACATCAATGTTTCCCTCTTTCTCTTTCCCTTCCCCTCTCTCTAAAAAGAAATAAAATCTTAAAAAAAAAAATTCATTGTTTAGAAAAAACCCACTTTAATTAGAAAGAAACATATAGATTAAAAGTAAGTGAATGGAGAATAACATACTATGCTAATGCTTATCAAAAGAAAGCAAAAATAGCTCTATTAAGTTCAGACAGAGAAGACTTCAAAGTTAGTAAAGTTATCAGGGATAAGGACGGGTGTCAATCATCCTAGAAGAAATTATAACCCTTCACATGTGTGTGCCTAATAATAAAGTGTAAGAGTATGTGAGGAGAAATAGGTGAATCACTATCATATTTAGAGACTTCAACATCCCTTTCTCAGAAATGGACAGTCCCTAGCAGGCAGAAAATCAGTAAGGACATCAGTGAATTCAACAATACCATCAATCAATTGGATATAACTGCTACCTATAGACTACTTCATACAACAGCAGAATATACATTTTTCTGAAGCTCACATGGAACATTCACCAAGTAGAACACATTGTGGCCATAAAACACACCTAAACAAATGTAAAGACTAGAAATTATATAATGTTTGCTCTCAGACTACAGTAGAATTAAACTAGAAGTCAATAACAGAAAGATAGCTGCAAAATTCCAAAATACCCGGAGTTTAAACAACACACTTCTAAATAACCTGTAAGTCAAAGGAGAAATCAAGAAATATTAAAACTATTTTTAACTAAATTAAAACAAAAACACAACTTATAAAAATCCACACAGAAAACACTACGCTTTACAGGAAAACTTCTAGCACTGAAAGCAAATACTAGAAAGGAAGATATTAAATCAGTAATCCACCCTAGGAAACTAGAAAAAGTGGGTAAAACTGAATCCAAAGTAAATAGAAGTAAATAAGTAATAACTAATAGACTACAAATCAACAAAACTGAAAACAATAAATCAATAGAGAAAAATCAACAAAACCAAAGGTGGTTCTTTAAAACAATAATATAATCAATAAGCTTCTAGTCAGTTTAAGAAAAAAAGACAGAGGACACAATTTATTAACATCAGAAATGAAAGAGGAGCCATCACTACAGACCCCGTGAACACACAAAGTATAATTCAAAAACGCTACAAATAACTATGCCCAGAAATTCTGTAATCTCGATGAAAGAGACCAATTCCTTGAAACATGCAATCTGCCAAAGCTCACAGAAGAAAAAAGAGATGCTCTGAATAGACTTGTATCTACCAAAGCTATTGAATAAATAATTAATAATGGTCCAAAATGGAAAGAACCAAGCCAGATAGAGTCAGTGGTAAATTCTACCAAACATTTATTAAGAAAGAACTTAAACCGATTCTCTACAGTATCCTTCACAGAACAGAAAGAGAAGAAATACTTCCTAACCCCTTCTATGAGGCACCATCACCAGAAAAAGGCATTGCAGGAAAACCACAGACCAATATCTCTCAAAATATGAAAAAAATACTCAAAAAATATCCAAATCTAAAAAAAATATTTAAAAAAATTATATTCCATGACTAAGTGAGATTTATTATCCCAGGTATGCAAGGCTAGGTCAACATTTGAAAATCAATTAATGTAATCCATTACATGAACAGATAAGAAAAATTACCGATCATATCAGTAGATATAGAAAAACCATTTGCTAAAATCCTACCCCCATTCATGTTAAAAACGCTAAACTAGAAATACAGGGAACTTAATAGACGTACCTACAAAAAACCTAGAGATAACATATACTTAAAGGGAAGAAACTTGAAACTTTCCTGGTAAGATCAGGTACCAAACAAGGATGTCTCCCCCTCCCACCACTCCTCTTCAACATCATACTAGAAATTCTTGCTGATGCGGGAAGGCAAGAAAAGGGAAAAAATGGTATACAGTTTGGGAAGGAACACATAATACTTTGTTCACAAATGGCATAACCACCTATGAAGAAAACCTAGAACTAACCAACAAAAATCTTGGAACTGAAAAGTGATTACAGCAAGGTTGTAGAATATGTCAATTGCTTTCCTATGTACCAACAATAAACAAGTGTAATGTGAAATTAAAAGCATAACAGCATTTACATTAGAACCCAAAAAATGAAATGCTTAGGTACTCATTGGTATTTACTCAAAGGAGTTGAAAACTTACATCCACACATGCATATTTTAAACAGCTTTATATACAATTGTCAAAACTTGCAAGCAACTAAGATGTCCTTCAGAACATAAATGGATAACTGTATACATGCAAATAACAATATTATTCAACCCCAAAAGAAATAAACTATCGAGCCATGAAAGGACATATAGGAACCTGAAATGGATTATCACTAAGTGAAAGAAGCCAATCTGAAAAGGCTACTGTATGATTCCAATTACATATACATTCTGGAAAAGGAAAAACTATGAAGATGTTAAAACTATGGAGACAGGGCTTGGAGAGACAGGGGGAGGGCGAGGAAGATAAACAGAGCACAGGAAATTTTTAGGGCACTGGAAATACTCTGCATGATACCCGAATTACAGATACATTTCATCATACACTTGTCAAAAATTCACAGAATGTACACCACCAAGAGTGAGCCATAGACTGTATGACTATGATGTGTCAATGCAGGTTCGTTAACAGTCCCTCTCTGGTTGGGGACGTTCCCAGTGAGGGGGTAGGTAGCTATACCTCCGTGGGAGCAGGAGGTAGATGAGAAATCTCGGCACCTACCTCTTGGTTGTACAGTGAATGTAAAACTGCTCTAAAAAATAATGTATTACAAAAAAACTTTTCTGTCCCATGCTAGCCATTGTTCCTTTTACTGAAAACCAAGAAATGAGAACAATTTGAAATATTTAGAAACTATGGCAACTTTTCCATGCATGTACATATGCAAATTGTAAAGCATAAAGCTGGCTTTGAGAGAATTATAGGCGTATTAGTGATCTTTGGAGATTACCAACATTTTTTACATCAATACAAATAAATCATTGTTTAATGGTAGCACATATTTATATTTGTGAAATATCATCATCATGAAAAGAAAACAGGACAATGAATGACAATGATAACAGACAATGAATGATAATCAAAAATAAAATACATTTTACAAAAGTAAAAAGATTTAAAAGACGAATGTGAAAGTAAATTTCATATTCAAGTCTCAAAAATTACAAAGTAACCTAATTCTTTTTAAAAATCTGAGGTCATTCAGCCACAGTCTATAAACTTCAATGTAGCAAAGTATAACAAAATTTGAGTATAATACCAAATTTGAGGATAAGCACAGTTCAATCAATAAATTCATTATAGCCTTTCCTTCCTCATAAACACTTAGGAAAAAATCAGAAACATGATTATCTTAAAATGTTAAGACTTAAAATATTCTTCTATGTAAAAATTTCAAAGTTTAATAACTAAGTTTTAAAAAAGATCCAGTAATACTTTGCATATCTAAGACTCTATCATCTTCCAACGAATCACTGATACTAAACATGCTGAAAGTCTTGATACATTGAACTCTTACCGTAACCCATTCCTTTGGTCAAAAGCAGGTATCATAGAGTTAGGATGCTCTGACATTAACGCAACAAGCAGCTGTAGGACATCCATTAGATTGTCATCCTACAATCATTGCAGAAAAAATTTTTAAAGATAGAAAAAAATAACTTATTTGAACACTGAATACTTCTAAAACAATAGAAATTTCAACTTCAAAAAATAAGTAGACATATATAATATATACTTGTTTTAACAAATTGGCTCTTTACATATATATGTTCATCTGTACAACTGAAAGTACACAAAATCAAATAGTCAAATAATTTCTTAATAAATAAAATGCCTCTTACACCACAGGCGGCAAACACAAGGCCCGTGGGCCAAATCCGGCCCTCCACTTTGTTTTATCCAGCCCGGCACCTTGTTCTACCCAGAGGCAGCAGCGCCGGGCTCCTTGTTCCTAGTTAAGGAGTACTCACATTTATACAGTCCTAAAATTACATTCGGCCCTTTGAAGGCAACCGTGAGGCTGATGTGACCCCCAGTGAAAATGAGTTTGACACCCCTGTCTTAACACTATATCAAGATTTCCTAAAACATATTCTATAGATACTGACCTGACTTAACAGGGCTTTTTTAAAGGAAGATTTATACACCAAGAAATTGGGGAGACTACATTATTCTTTTAATTATAGCAAGACAGCAGAGACTTTAATAGATAACAGACGTAGTGACCCTGGCAGTAGTGTGGGGGGGCAACACATGATATACCATATCGTAAAACTGACCTTAACCGCTTTGTTCACCAAATCTCTCAAGAAACTAGTTCCAACAGACGGCTTTTTGGGAAATGGTGATTGGATGGTTCTCACATATTATCTATTTTCAGCATTAAAGATATAGATATCAATAAATCTTTACTGAGTTAATACACTGCTGTGTGTTGTATGACTTACCAACATTTACAGAATAGCACAGGATCATATATGAATTCTGAAGTTTAAAACATTCAAGAAAATTCTTCACAACTGTTGCTGAATATTTCAATATGTATGCTTATCATTAGGGCCAACTTGGGCAATACTGACCAAAGAGGTAAGGGAAACACCAGCTAGTTATCTCTGCTGCCCTGCGTCTAGGTTCCAGTCACTGCTTTTGAACTTTTGCTTACAGTAGCTACTCGAGGACCTAATCCTCTAGATGCTAACCAAGTAATCTACAGCTGGGGCACTGAGACTTTGGAAAGTGTTATTTGAAGGAACTGAAAGATCCCCAAATAGATTCAGAGAAAAGACAAGGTCACTGTGACTTCCAGTTTCTCTTTTATGAATTACTTTTGTCTCTTAAGTTTAATAAAAATCAAGATCACATATAACAACAGATTACTAGCAAATGCAACCGAAAATCTTCAACTGTTAGACTAGATCAAGAAAATCTAAAAACAGAATGCCCAACTCAACAGTAAAAAGAAATCACAATCATCAATGTCTGAGCCAAATATAATCCCATCAAGAAATTTAATTTAGCCCAGCTGGTGTAGCTCAGTGGATTGAGCGCAGGCTGGGAACCAGAGGGTCCCGGTTCGATTCCCAGTCGGGGCACATGCCTGGGTTGCGGGCCAGGTCCCCAGTGAGGGCCATGTGAGAGGCAACCATACATTGCTCTTTCTCCCTCTCTTCTCCTCTCTCTAAAAATAAATAAATAAAATCTTAAAAAAAAAAAAAAAAAAAAGAAATTTAATTTATTCTGCCCGGTTGGTGTAGCTCAGTGGATTGAGCGCGGGCTGGGAACCAGAGGGTCCCGGTTCAATTCCCAGTTGGGGCACATGCCTGGGTTGCAGGCCAGGTCCCCGGTGAAGGCCATGTGAGAGGCAACCACACATTGCTCTTTCTCCCTTCCTTCTCCTCTCTCCGAAAATAAATAAATAAAATCTTTTAAAAAAAAAAGAAAGAAATTTAATTTATTCTTTTCTGCCCCAATTAACAAAGATGGGTCCCAACAATCTCTCTCATTTATTAATGATTAAAGAAGGCATTATTTCATACTGCAGAAACTTATTAACTAACAAAACATGAATTATAACATAAGAATGTAAATTGTTGAAAATGTGTTTTATATGAAATTCCAATTTCCAAAATTTACTTATTTAAAACACATTTAATCAAATTAGTTGGTTAGAGTACATTTTGCATATATATTACATTTCCCCAGTGCTAAAAAAATAAAGGAAAAAACCCATACCTATCAACCTGCTTTTCAACCACATAATTTTAAGCCCCCATTACAAATGAGTAGTTTAACTTAACAATAGTTGATCATGCAAAATCAGTAGTATCTTGCGAATTTTCAAATCCAATTACTTCTAGCCATTTTTGGCACCTCTTTTTCCATTTGTTACATGGGTTCCTGGAAATACACTAAAAGTATTCTTTGATACATTTCATAATTAGTTTAGTTAAGGTCTAATTTTAACACTTTTAAAGCCTTTCATGATACGTCTCTGAGCCCTCTTATGTTAATGAACGATATTTATATGAAAGTTGCCAATATTTAGCTCCAAGATATATTTGCTCCCCATTACTGGTGTATCATTAATGAAAGACAACTTTTTAACTTAAAAAAAAAAAAAGCCTATAATGCAGCTTGAAGAAAAAGAAATCCCAAAACATAAAAGTCAAATGTTACCTCATGCATAGTGAGTAGATAGTTAAGAATGGCCTGTAGCTCATCTTCCTTTACTCCAGAATCCTTTAAAAACATGAACAAGTATCTTAAACTTGCATATTATAAATCTTTTTAATGGAAATTATACACATAAGATTTGTCAACATGGTCAGGTGCCATAAATATAAAAAGATAATGTAATATAAAAACTAAATTTAAAATAGAAACTGAAGGATGCATTAAAGACATGCAGTTTTCAAGACTGCAGAAGTCAAAAGAAGTCTGATATCGGTATCCTGGTTTGAGTACCTTAGATAATATGATAACCTATCTAAAAAAGCTACAGAATCCTGAAGTAAGCAAGCAAAAAATAGTAATTAATGATAAAGAAAAGAGTATTATCCATACCCACCACTCCTCTAAATACGGAAGGCAGCTTTTTTTATTAATTTATTCTATTACAGTTGGAGAGTAAAATAAAGTTTCTAAAATTACCAAGTTAAAATGTTAAGCACCAAAAATTAAGAAGTTTCACTGGGAAAAACACTGGACTTCTAAATAAATGCAGTATGAAATTTTCAACCTAGTCTATCAATTATTAACCATAAAACAAAGCTGCACTCTCAAAAAAGAACAATAAAGTAATTAAGAAACAAAAACACACAAGAATAAAGTCAATTTAAAAGCTAAATCCTTAAATAAATGAAAATCTGAGTCTGCAATAAATACTAAAAGTTAAATCAACTTACTATAACATGTAACAGCTAATAAAGCATTCAGTTGTAAAGAATAAAAAATAAAATGTTATAAAAAATACTGAATAAGCCCTGACTGGTGGGGCTCAGTGGATTGAGTGCCAGATTGTGAACCAAAGAGTCACCAGTTCAATTCCCAGTCAGGGCACATGCCTGGATTGTGGGCCAGGTCTTCAGTGGGGGATGCTTGAGAGGCAACTACACAATGATGTTTCTCTCCCCGCCTTCCCCTGTCTAAAAATAAATAAAATCTGCCCAGCTAGTGTAGCTCAGTGGATTGAGCGCGGGCTGGGAACCAGAGGGTCCCGGTTCAATTCCCAGTCGGGGCACATGCCTGGGTTGCAGGCTAGGTCCCCAGTGAAGGCCATGTGAGAGGCAACCATACATTGCTCTTTCTCCCTCTCTTCTCCTCTCTCTGAAAATAAATAAATAAATAAAATCTTAAAAACAAATACTGAATAAAACATTGGCAACAAATACATTTATATATTGCCGTCTTATAAAACCAAAACACCTTCCTTAAAAATAATATTGAATTTTACTCTATAGAATGAAATTAGACAAACTATAGTCATTTCTAAAGGCTGACATGCCTATCTGGTATATTTATACAGAAAAATTATTCCTCTAAACATGAATGTCAGGTATAAGGGGCTCCCTAAAACTAAAACTTCCTTGAACAGCTTTGTTGACAGCTGTATCAAGCAGTTCCAAGGACAGAATAGAAACAGCAAATACCTGCTTAATGAAAGAATGAGTACAACTGAACTGCTACAGACTTTCATAGAATACCTATCACAATTATCAAAAAACAAACATGAAAATGAACATCTTTCAAAGTATTTTCCATTGGGTAACCCTGGTAACAGAGGACATAAACCAAGATTGTATTTTATCTGAAATTACAAGTTACATTACACACATGCTATAGGATAATAGAGATGAACTCACCCTCATCACTAATTGCTTAATGAACATCAATAAGAATGCTCTTAGAGAAAGTATTTCTTTTTGAGTAGGTCGTGGTCCATCTTTAAAAAAAAAAATACATATATATACACATACTTAGTATTTCAAAGACCTCAAAGCTAAGTATAAAATTTGCAACCCCAATAGCTTTTCCACTTATTTATAAGAATATAAAGGTCAAGGGTCCCGGTTCGATTCCCAGTCGGGGCACATGCCTAAGTTGCGGGCCAGGTCCCCAGTGAGGGCCATGTGAGAGGCAACCATACATTCCTCTTTCTCTCTCCCTTCTCCTCTCTTTGAAAATAAATAAATAAAATCTTTTAAAAAAAAAAAAGAATATAAAGGTCAGTATCCTCAAGAGCCTTATGCTCTAGAAAGACCAGCATTCAGTTGCAGACACAATTGTGTACATAATGCTCCAATTACACAAAATCGGCTCTGCTCAAACTGCCATGAAGTCGTCTTTAAATAATATAAAAGGAATTTCAAAACATAAAAGTGAGGTAACAAAATTCGTATTTAACAATAATAATAGGCACTTATATTTTATTTCAAAAGACTCTCAGAATGATACTATGGCAAAAGTTTACCAGAAAGAGAAAAATCTAAACTTCTATGTGAATTTAGCAGGAAAAAACCTTTTTCTCTACTGTTACCATTGTTGTAAGCTAATCCAAAAATCTCAAAAGCACAACTCAGCACAGTATCACTCATGAAGAAGTGAAACATTATGTTGACTACCTCTGACTTCTCTTCTCGAGCAAGTCCTCAGTCACACATGGCTCACATTAAAGTCAATTTTCATGTCTCAAACATGTAATTCCCAGAAAGCTTTGAAACCAAACACCCATTGTTCTAAGATCCTAAGTGAGTACCTGTTTTCTGCAATTTTTCCCCCAGTAATCATTATTTACAACTAGTTCCTAGACCACCAAAGCATAAGACCACCATGACCTTGAACAGATCAATTAAAAGTGGAAGAAAATTGTTTAAAATCTGTTCCACATGACAATTCCTAGACAAAGAATAGGTTACAGAGTTACAATAGAATCATAAAGTTGGTCCATCTCTCTCCCTTGAAGTCTGAGACTTTCCCAACGCCACTGATCTATTACAAAATCAAGGCCGGAATAAAACACCATTGCCCAGGGCAGTACATGATACACTGACAGCACCGTGAAATAGTCGTCAGGAAACCATTACCTCGTTCTAGATCCACCACAACCTTGCCATCTCAAAGAGACTGTACTACTTGTGTGTGTCCTCACAGCTTTCTAAATTGTAGACATCACATTCTCTTAGAATAAATCAAGCTTATTTTGAAAAGGATAAAAAAAAGTACCGTACAAATACGAAATCTTATCTTTCCATATCACTGAACGGCCAAAGCCTTTGAGTACAATCAGAATGGATATTGCCTGACTCTCCAGCATCCGGTTCCCAGTTTCAAGCAACGGCCCACAATTTTTATCAAGGGACTGAACCCATCCTCACTCTCAGATCATGTGTTTTGGAGGTGGGAAGGGCCTCAGTACCTGGGCAAGTGAACGAATACCTGCCACACAGATGGGCACATAATGCAGTCAGAGCCAGTGAGCAAGAAAAACACAAAAGAGACTTGTTCTGGAAATGCTCAATACAGGCAGATCGTCTTTTGCTGGATTCAAAGTTGTGAAGATGTAAAGGTGAAGTAGCTGCTTGGTACCACAAAGGGAGAGAATACAGGGAAAACCCCGCAGAGAAGAGCTGGGAATGGACAGAGATGAATTCTTGCCAAGGGCTGTACTCTGAGCCCGGCACCAAGTTTTACTGGGACGGCCAGATTACATGAGCTGACTAACTCCCGTTTGTGATGTAAGGTGGTTTGAAGCAGGTTTTGCAATACTTACAATCAAAAGAGCCACCAAGTGTCAAAATTTTCATTTTGACCCCTTCCATGAACTCCTGACATTACGAATGAACATTATACTTCAAGTCATTTAGTTTCCTGATTATATGGGTAAATAATTACTAAAATGTTGTGATGTCATTATACTATTATTAGAAGCAGATATTCCCTAATTCTGCAAGAAAACCCCATCTCCCCAAAAACACTGTTTTCAATGATCTCACTGTGACAACTGGCATCAGCATCAATGGAGGTTACTATGTAGACTTTCTTCTCGTTTTGAGAGACTTAAAACAATCATTCTGGTCATAGTTGCTCCCAAAACAACTCACACCAGGAAAAGTAGCATTTTTTTAATAAAAGCAAGTTATTAACCTTTGGTGATCACGATTTAAGACAAACATCAATATAATCAATAGATTAAAAGAAAATGTTGCCATGATGAAATTAACAAAAACTTCCATTATACTGTAACAGTATTGGTTAAAAAAAAGAAAGAAAACCCTGATTCACCACATATATAACATAACATTTTGACACAGGAAACATACCTAATCCTTTCGGGGTGATACCACTGCGATCCTGAGGATTCACCGCCCAGTAGTAGTACTTCAGGGTGTGCATGATGAGAAGCACCGTTCCGACTCTCCGGATGGCATTGTATATATTGACAGTCCCGATGAATTCAGTGGACAGGTAAGTGTAGAGTGTCAACTGAACCTAGAGGATCCAAATAAGGAGCTTAAATCAAAGGAGCAGACCGGCATTTTACCCATCTCTTGTAATACCTTCAGGCTGCTTTATTTGAACTGTATTTGTTCCAAAAGGATGCTGAGCTTAATAATAACTTCCACATCAATAAGTAACACATATCCATGGAAACCCACACAGAAACACACTCCTTATAAAATAAAACCCGGTAAAGTCTTCTTTTACAGTAGCATTATAAAGTAAACATGCCTAAGTATATCAAATTTTTGCAGCACTAGTGTTCTATGGGAAAAAACAGTTTGATTCTTATTCAGCAATCAGCAACTATTCATGAACGTGTAACTTTATAAAATTACTAATGCTATGTGTGGTGGTTTTAGAAATTTTTCTCATTTTGGAGAAAATTAGAAGCCAGGAAAACCTCAAAAAAAGAAAAGTGGTGGTAGCTGGAAAAAAAAAAAGTAAAATTAAGTCAAAAGAAACAAACCCATACAGAAACATGTAAAGCCTACCATAAGAAATATTTACTATAAAAAATACAATTCTATTATAATTGTTCATTACTATAAAGATCGTAATCATAACATTACAGTTTGTAAGCATGTTTATCATCCCTCTCCTCAATTAAGGATTCTACTAACCTTATTTCTAAATAAATAATCTAAATAAACACACAAGAACTTAATAACTTTAAAATATAAGCTCTTAATATGTAAAACAAAGAAGAATATTAAGTGGTGCCCCACCACTGCACATTTCATCTGAACACAAAAGTTCAGTCAAATCATGGCTCTAAAATTCACCAAAAACTTACTATTTATAACAGAACAACACAAAGAGTGTTTTTGGTCTCCTCCAGCGATTTTCAACCTTTTTCATGTCATGGCACACATAAACTAATTACTAAAGTTCTGTGGCACACTAAGAAAATGCATCATCCCTTTTGCCAACCTGACAATAAAAATAGGTGTAATTTTGGTTCATTCATATCACATAGCTATTGTTGTGTTGGCTGTTGTCATTTTTTTAATTTAACAGTCAAAAGGAAAAGAGGTCAGTGCCCCTGACTCAATAGTCAGGTGCTGCATATTTTAAAAGTTCTTGCGGCACACTTGTTGAAAATTCCTGCTCTACTTTAATGTGAAAATCAAGAATTTTTCATTTCATGAGTAGTGGACATACTCTGTAAAGTGAACAACTTTAAAAGTAGAGCATATATACTCCCATGGCCAAAGGCCAAACAACTCCTGATCATTTACAACTGAGCATTTATGTTACCTTCCCCAGACATGGAGGACATTTTCATTTTTAACCCTGCAAAATACCTGGTGATTTCTTTAGAGCGAAAATTCAGTGCCTATCACCCAGTTGCTTGCTACATAAACCATCAGGGCTAAATAACGTAAGGAGTCGATCACTAACCCTAAATGGTAAAGAACGGGAGATTCTGAACCACTTCAAATGGAGGCTTAGGAGATGATTATAGCTTAGAAAACTGCATATGTAAGCACTGTAATCCAGTGACTCGCTGAAGGGAACATAATTTTGATGTAGCTACTGCTGTTCAAGTGAACAGGCCCCGTTTCCTTTTCACTGAGCTTATTTAACACTTTATGTGCCATAGTTCAAATCCTTAACCGTGTTATTCCAGTTGTCCAGAAAACACTTACACCCACCTCTATGTATAGTACTCTATTACGGAAACACGACGGTATACACACTCTCCCTCAGTAGCTGAAAGCCAGTTAAGAGTTTAAAAAATACACACAAATTTAAGTGAAAAAAACAAAAGAGATAAAGACAGCTACTGAAGTAAGAAAGTTTATGAGGCAATATGCAATTAATTGCAAAATGAGTGGCACAGAGCTATTAAATACTATGAATTCAGAGGCTAGAGAAATTATTATAGGATAAGCTAAAATAGGGAAATCTTCACAAACAGCGTAGGTATTAAGGTAGGCTTTGAAGCTGAGTAGTAGGATAGGTAGACAGAACAAAAGGGGAAATTTCAAACAGAAAATAATGGTAAATGATACAAAAGGTTTCCCTAGATCTAGAACAATGGTCCTCATTCCTGACTGTGCATTCAAATATCTGAAAAGCATTTTTTTTTAAAACAATGATGCCTGGTGCTTGCTTCGGCAGCACATACACCAAAAACAAATGCCTAGGCCCTGTCCCCACCAATTAAATCAGAATCTAGGGTGGAGGGGATGGGCTTCTGTTCTTGGTTTTGAGTTTTAAAACTTCTCTTGATTCTATCAACAGCCAAGGTTGAGAACCACTGCTCTGGGATAACCTTTTGGTACCTGCCTAGCCTTTGAAGATAACTGAGTTTTTGAGTGAGAAAGCCTACAAAGGAGAATTAGCATGAAAACTTAGTGCTAGAAAAAAGATAACTTTATACTGAAAACAGTGGAAAACCATGACAAGTTTAAAGGCTCAGAAATGATCTGATGAGAGTGTTAAGTTAAAAACATACAGTAATTCTGGCCAAAAAAGTGATAAAAAATACGGAAAACTGGATAGGAATTAATAGCAACATATTGAGATAAGAATGGAGACCTCAAGATTATTCACATACTAATTATGAATAAACCTTTCCTCATTCACGCATTATATGAACTAATAACCACACAAATTACATGTTAACATCTTTCCCATTAGACCTACAACGCTATGAGGGCAGGAATCAGATCTTCTTTGTTCGCCAGATTCCGTGTGCCCAGCAGGAAGTAGCCGCTCCAATGAAGGACTACCAGACAATCCACCTCGCTTGTGAGTCACCAGAAAGACTGTAGCTGAGCAGATCAAAGATAAATGGATGTTCTAAATCACTGTGAGCACCCTTTTCCAAAAGCAAAGTTTGACTCATACATCCATATCCTCAACTTTGGTAAACAGAGGTGAATTTACCAAAAACTAATGAAGCTCAAACTTTAGGCCCACTCATCCATACAGGTTCGTTCCTTCAAGACCCTAACCCTAATTTTGTATGCATTTTGTCGTAGTCTTTTTCTTAAAAAGCTTCTCCCTCCCAAAATTGCATGACCTTCAAATCGAACAAACTTTGGATCTGCCCTTTGTTATAACTACTTTTAATAAAATAAAAATAGATATAACTCTTCATAGATATACAAAGCAGATGGTTAAAACAGAAGTTTAATATTACTAAATCAACTGCAAATTCTAAAGAGGAAATTAAAGAAAATTATTAACAAGGAAAAGGTAAGAAATCGAGTGTAATAATATTAGGAACTAAAGGAAATGATATAATAAAATTTTAAAAACATTTCCCTACAACTAAGTATTAATAAGAGCCTTTGACCACATCAAAAGAGACCCCAAGCCTTACAAATATGCTGTTTAGTAAGACAAAGAAGTGTCTAGTAAAAGGTTTAAAAAGTAACTTGAAACAATCCTTGAAAAGAAATAAGACTAAGGGTCATAGAAGAGAAAGAGGTCAAATTTGAACCCACAGATAAAAAGCTACAACCTCCAGCTGTCTCCTTTGATTATTTCCAAATGGCAATCAGAGTCAGCAGCTGTTTTTCTCTTTAACATTTGAAAAGACCAGCTGAAAATAAGATACTATGACTCTAGAAACGCAAAAAGCCTGTAGACATTTTTTTCTGACAACTAGAGTAAGTATGTGCTATTCTAAACAATGAGAAACATGGCCAGTGGACCAAAGGGAGAGAGGGAGGGAGCAGGGGGGAAATTAATGAGTTTGAAGTAATACAACTTCTAATAAAAACTGCAGATAAGACATGCAATTATGCAATTTAATAAAAAATTTTTTCAAGTTCTCCTTAACAATACCATTATTAATATTTTTAGGACAATTTAATACATTAGGTTTTATCAAAGGTTTTATTTATATACTTTATCAGAAATACACAAACATTCACTTAGAACTGGTTCACTGTTACAGTACTAAACAAACTGTGTACAAATATAATTCTATTTAATAGTTCGAACTAATGTGAAATTAAAATGATTAAATAAGACCAGTATATCAGGGAAGTCTTCAAGAAAGGGTGACATTTCAGGTGTTCTTAGGAATTAAACTCAGGAACTCATCATGCTGGTGGAAGGCACATGCGCGTAGAGAGGGAAAGAGTTCAGTGAGTTAAGGAATGAAAACACGTCCACAATATACATGTGTATTTGCAACAGAACAGAACCACAGTTACAGAAACATTACATTTACACTGGGACTGTCCAGTTTTGATTCATATTTAGTAAATCCAAGTCTCTCTGAAATAAAATTGTATTTACTATAACAGCAGAAAATAAACACTACAGCTCTTTTTTAAAAAAAACTTATACTGCTTTACAAAAAAAGAAACAAAAGATACAATGACTTGCAAATTTACCTAAAAAATATGCATGGTCAAAAAAGCAATCACTGAAATGTTAAATAGCACACAAAAGGATTAAAAAGTCCTCAATGATCACTCAAGCACAAAAATGTGAAGACACCAAAACAAAATCGATATTCATATTACCTTGGCTGGGGTATGAATCCATATGGCTGGGTTAAGAAGAATGTGATCACACAACTGCTTGAGTAGGGGCAGCCCATTCTGCAGGTTACTCAGATATTTTGAAAATGCAAGGCAAAGTTCAAGCACTGCTCTGCTGACGTGGGATTTGGAAGACTGCAGAGAAAGGTATTTCAGAGGTCACCAACATCACTAAGCAGGGTAAGTAAATTAAAGGTTGTCAGTATCAGAAAAATGTTGGCCCACAGGCTATGCTCAAAGTTAAAGATGCCATAAGACTTTTCTCTAATAAAGCAACGAGGGCAAGGTAAAACAATAGAAGGTTATTTTAATTTAGGTGATTTTACATCACCAAGGAGACACAGACAGAATTTCTCAGCCACTTAGGAGACCAAGTCCATGGCCTGCAAATTAAGAATCAAACATGTAAAAAGCATTTCATACTTTACCTTTTCAAGACTATATCCTATTACCAAAAAGCCCTTGCAGGCAAGCATCTGCTCCTGCATGGCAATTGAATTCTTCAACAACTCCATAATAAAAGCCAGCAAAGTTGAACTGGAATAAGAAAAAAAAGACTATGATTTAAAAAAAAAAAAAAAAAAAAGTAAGACAGATGAAGTCTATCATTTATCTTAATAAAAGCTCTCCATTTCAAGGAAATTGAAGTTCTATTAAAACTGCCTCAGCATTATTCCAATCTAGAATTTTATTGTAAGGTTAGGATTTACTCAAATATTTACTTCCTGGACTTTATCACAAACATGTTAGTAAGTAAATTACTTAGAAACAACATGACAAACATGCACAAATAGAGAAAAATAGGCAATGACCAAAAACAAGTAATAAAATGGCGAACATAAGTATATAAAGGCTTTAAAGAACTGATCAAACTTAGATCAGCCAGCATACTCAACTTTGAAGGATAAGAGGCCAAATAGAGGAAAAAGATATGTGGAGCAAAGAGACTAAGCTAGAAATCCTAAAAATGTGTTAGGGTTCCAACTGGCCTAGTCTGAGGGAGCAAAGGGTTCATAAAGGGGAAGATAAGAAAGTAAAGTTGAAGATAAAGTGAAATCCTCAAACACTAAGTTAAGAATTGTGTTCATTATCCCAATAGGAAAATCAGAATTCAACAGCTGGTCAAGAAGACTCTTAAAATTGAATAGACATGCTTCGATCCTCACAACTTCTATTAGAGATACCGGAAATGGAGTGAAATAAGGTCAGCAGTCACCTCCTTCTCAAAGGCTCTGAGAGTTTCCCACAAACAAAGAGAAAACATGACTGGCAGTCAAAACTGCCTCTAACTATCAGCAATTCCAATAAAAATGTGGAAAAGTTAAAAAAACAGTAACCAAGGAAAAAAATAACTAAACCCTGTAACAAAGATTTCAGACCAAGATGCAAAGAAAAATTCATAAAGTTACTAATATGTGTCAAGGGTCATTTTCAATTTTTAAAATCAATAAAACTGAGATGTGATACTTTATTACTTTAAAAATTCACTTTTTTCTCTAAAAATAATCTGGAAAAAATTTTTACATTATCAAATACATACATTGGTAGTAGACCTCAAGTTATATATCAAAGCAGGAATCAGAAATATTTTCAAAAAGGGAGAATGCAAAACTCCTTTAAATTATTCAAGGAATAAATTAAATGTAATTATTTTACTATAAATAGTTTCAAAATATAGCCATGAAAAATTCATTTAGACATCCTCCCCAAAGTTTTATAACTTGCCCTAGATTCCTGAGTCTCTGTCATTTTTAGACTGGACACTACAACAGAGAAAAATGTGCCAAATATACAATCTAACGAAAAGATTAAATCATCTATTATATAGCATCATCAAAATTTTTAGACTTCAATTACATGCAATCAACAAATATGAGGGTCAAGAAGAGGGCGTAGGTAGATACACTGTGCCTCTTTTCACAACCAAAGAAGGACAACAACAAATTTAAAAACAAAAAACAACCAGAACTGACAGAAAATTGAACTGTATGGAAATCCAACAACCAAGGACTTAAATAAGAAACATTTATCCAGACCAGTAGGAGGGGCAGAGATGGGCAGTGGGGCAGAGAGGATTCGCAGCAAGTCTGCAGCTGGAGGACCAGGGCAGGCAAGGTGGTGGCTGGTGGACCAGGCAAGGCAGCACCTGGCAGACCAGGGAATCCCACATTTGTGTGTGGATAAACCAGGAGGAACAACTGGGGAGCCAGACAAACCTCGCAACCCAGGGTTCCAGCGCAGGAAAATAAAGCCTCAAAGTCTCTGACTGAAAACACCGGTGGGGCTTGAGGCGGAATGAGAAACTCCCAGCCTCACAGGAGAGTTCATCAGAGAGACCCACAGGGTCCTAGAACACACACAAACCCACCAACCTGGGAATCAGCACCAGAAGAGCCCAATTTCCTTGTCGGTAGCCCGGGAAGTGACTGAAAACCAGCAGAGAGCAGAGCAAGTGGCACTGTTCCCTCTCGGACCCCTCCCCCACAGACAGCATCTGTGGGTTACCCTGCTCTGGTAAACACCTAAGGCTCAGCCCCTTATTACATAATAGGTGCGCGGAGACAAAAAAAAAAATGGCCCAAATGAAAGAACAGATCAAAGCTCCAGAAAATACAACTAAGTGACAAAGAGCCAGCCAACCTATCAGATGCAGAGTTCAAAACACTGGTAATCAGGATGCTCACAGAATCGGTTGAATATGGTCACAAAATAGAGGAAAAAATGAACGCTATGAAAAGTGAAATAAAGGAAAACAAACAGGGAACCAACGGTGACGGGAAGGAAACCAGGACTAAAATCAATGGGTTGGACCAGAAGGAAGAAATAAACAGCCAACCACAACAGAATGAAGAAACAAGATTTCAAAAAAATGAGGAGAGGTTTAGGAACCTCCCGGACAACTTTAAATGTTCCAATATCCGAATCACAAGGGTGCCAGAAGGAGAAGAGGAAGAGCAAGAAATTGAAAACTTATTTGAAAACATAATGAAGGAAAACTTCCCTAATCTGGCAAAGGAAATAAACTTCCAGGAAGTCCAGGAAGCTCAGAGAGTCCCAAAGAACTTGGATGCAAGGAAGCACACACCAAGGCACATCATAATTACATTAGCCAAGTTTAAAAATAAGGAGAGAATCTTAAAAGCAGCGAGAGGAAAGGAGAAAGTTACCTACAAAGGATTACCCATAAGACTATTAGCTGATTTCTCAAAAGAAACCTTGCAGGTTAGAAGGGGCTGGAGAGAGGTATTCAAAGTCATGAAAGGCAAGGACCTACATCCAAGATTATTCTAGCCAGCAAAGCTATCATTTAGAATGGAAGGGCAGATACAGTGCTTCCCATGTAAAGTCAAGTTAAAGGAATTCATCATCACCAAGCCCTTATTATATGAAATGTTAAAGGGACTTATCAAAGAAAAAGAAGATCAAATATATGAACACTAAAAAGACAACAAATGCACAACTATCACCAACCAACCCTAAAAAAAAAACGAAAACAAAAACAAACTAAGCAAATAACTAGAACAGGAATAGAATCACAGAAATGGAGATCACATGGAGGGTTATCAGCAGAGAAGGGGAGGAGGGGAATGAAGGAAAAGGTACAGGGAATAAGAAGCGTAAGTGGTAGGCAGAAAATAGACAGGGGGAGGTTAAGAACAGTATAGGAAATGCAGAAGCCAAAGTACTTATATGTACGACCCAGGGACATGAACTAAGCAGGTGGGGAAAGTGGGTGGGAGGGGGTGTGCAGGGCAAAGGGATATAAAGGGGGGAAAATAAGGCAACTATAATAGCATAATCAATAAAATACATTAAAAAAATATATATATATGAAAAGCTCAATTCCCATAATAAATCACTGCCAAATAACAATTTTAAATGTTTTGAGAATGTTAGACAAAAATGTATTTCTGACAAATCCATTATCACTATTTCTAACTTTATAAAAAAAAACTTTTAGAGCTTCTATATTTCTACTGATAAAGAATTTAAATTCATACTATTATTTTTGATATGGATTTATAATAACATCTGTAGTTCACAAATTTCTTTAAATCACTGTGCAGCTCAGTGATGATGACAACAGCTCGCATCAAGTTAAAGACAAAAGGAAAGGCACTCACCATATAGTCAGATCGACCTCCTCGGATAAGTGCTGCCTGTAATCCAGCTGTGCAAAAAGCGGAAACAGCACTTGTACTCCTCCAATTGAATGCATAGCACTTTGGATGGAATGTGTTAAAACTGCCTTGACATCCTTATAAAATAGAAGACACCATAAAGATTCCAGTGATTTCTTTGCTAAAACAATTAAAAATAAAGCCTAACAGGAACAATAAAATGTCATATTGCATATATTTAACAGAAGCTACCAAGTACACATCAACAATACATCAAAAGTTACCATTTCAAGTATTCTTAAAAGATTCTGGCCAGTACCTGGAGCATGAGTGCATGGGGTGAATGAACGAAAATAGAGGGGTTGTCCTTCGGGGATGATTCGAGGCAGAGCTGGGCGTCGGTAGCACGTGGATTGTACGTGAACGCAATGGCGCTAGAGAGTTTGCCATCGTACAGTAAAAGTTTGTGATGCTCAGCAAGAAACAGGTCACTTTCTGGTTTGAATTTAAATGTACCCTAAGAATAAAAAGGAGAACAGTTAAGGTAGAATGCCACGAAAAGAAAATCTGGATACAAATCACCACAGATATAAAAATTTAAGGAGACAGACCACTAATCGCTTTCCTAACACTATCAACTGTACACATTTAAGTACTTCTGAAGTGGACTAAATTCATATTTAAAATATAATGGAAAACAAATCAACTTGACATTAAAATCTTGCATTTAAAAAAATGTAAAAGTTAGTGTCTTCCTCACAGAGTATATTGTGTCTCTTTTTTCACTGAATTATGTCTTGTTTCTTTACTTAAATTGTGGTAAAAAGCACATAAAATTTAGCACCTTAAATATTTCAAGTGTACAGTACAATAGTGTTAACTATGTGTACACTGCACAAATCTCTAGACCTTTTACATCTTGCCAAGCTGAAATCCAATACCCATTTAACATCTCATTTCCACCTCCCCCCATTCCCTGGCAACCACATTCTACTTTCTGACTCTATGAGTTTGACTCCTTTCTGTAACGCATTTAAGTGGAATCAGAGTATTTGTCTTTTTTTGGCTGGCATAATGACCTTAAGATTCACCCATGTTGCTACATGTGACAGATTTCCTTCTTTTCTTAACGCAGAATATAATATTCCATTGTATGTATATGTCACATTCTCTTTATTCATCTGTCCAGTGTACAGTTAGGTTGCTTCAACTTCCTAGCTATCACAAATAATGCTGCAATGAACCCGGGTAGCACAAATACCTCTTCCAGATCCTGCTTTCAATTATTTTGGATATATACACAGACAAGTGTTCAATCATATGGTAGTTTTATATATGCATATTTTATTAACTGTAATTAAAAGTATATCAGGACTTCCGCCAAGATGGCGGCATAGGTGGACGCACTGCACCGCTGCTCACAACCAGAGAGTTTAAACAACGAACTCAATAGCAAAAAATAAACAACCAGAACGGACAGAATCAAACTGAAGGGAAGTCCGACACCCAGGAAGTTGGGGAGGACGTTCATCCAGGCCGGTAAGCAGGGCAGAACCCAGCGGAGGAGCGGAGTGAGAGGCAGTTTGCCCGGAGGAACTCACCCTGTGAGCACCTAAACAAAGCACGACCCCGAACAACGGGTGAACCTCGCAGGCCAGCAGCGCAACCCGAGAGGCCAGTGGGAACCAGCAGGGCCGAGACTGGCAGAAAAGGCGGTGGGGAACTGGAGAGCAGAGGGTGATAGGGAGTGGCGGTGAACGGCAGACGCCATTGCTCCCTCCCAGGCCCCACCCCCAGAGGAAACGTCACAAAAAAGCAACCCAGGTTGCCAGGCACCGACAAACAGCTAAGACTCCGACAGGTGCGCCGAGATAAAAAAGAATGAAAATGGCCAAAACGAAAGATCAGAACAAATTACAACTAACAGACGAAGAGACAGCCAAATTAACAGATGCCCAGTTTAAAACACTGGTAATCAGGATGCTCACGAAACTGGAAGAAATAGTTGAACACATGAACAATACGATAAAGATAATGGAGGAAGATTTACAGGGAACCAATAGGGAAAAAAAAGAAGCTGGGACTCAAACCAATGGGGTGGACCAGAAGGAAGAAACAAGAGTTCAAAAAAATGAGGAGGGACTCAGGAACCTCAGAGACATTTGTAAACGACCCAACATCCGGATCATAGGGCTGCCAGAAGGACAAGAGGAACACCAAGAAATTGAACGAATTTTTGAACAGATAATGAAGGAGAACTTCCCAAATCTGGCAAAGGAAATAGGCTTCCTGGAAGTCCAAGAAGCTCAGAGAACCCCAAAGAAGCGGGACCCAAAGAGGAACACACCAAGGCACATCATCATAACATTACCCAAGGTCAAGAATAAGGAAAGAATCTTACAAGCAGCAAGAGAAAAGGAGACAGTTACCT